>JAUTXX010077259.1:0-17095 GCA_032273605.1 Panulirus laevicauda
GATCCCACAGTGCATGGTGTTGACAGGATTGATCAAGACGATCCCACAGTGCATGGTGTTGGCAATATTGATCAAGACGATCCCACAGTGCATGGTGTTGGCAGGATTGATCAAGACGATCCCACAGTGCATGGTGTTAGCAGGATTGATCAAGACAATCCCACAGAGCATGGTGTTGGCAGGATTGGTCAAGACGATCCCACAGTGCATGGTGTTGGCAATATTGATCAAGACGATCCCACAGTGCTTGGTGTTGACAGGATTGATCAAGACGATTCCAAAGTGCATGGTGTTGGCAGCATTAATCAAAACGATCATACTGCATGGTGTTGGAAGGGTTGATGAGGACGATTCCACAATGCATGGTGTTGGCAGGATTGATCAAGACGATCCAACTGCATGGTGTTGGAAAGATTGATGAAGACGATCTCACGGTGAATGGTGTTGGCAGGGTTGATGAAGACGTTTCCACAGTACATGGTGTTGGCAGGATTGATCAAGACGATCCCACAGTGCATGGTGTTGGCAGGATTGATCAAGACGATCCCACAGTGCATGATGTTGGTAGAATTGATCACGACGATCCTATAGTACATGGCGTTGGCAGGATTAATGAATACGATCCCACAGTGCATTCTGTTGGCAGGATTGATCAAGAATATCGTACAGTGCATTGTGTTGGCAAGATTGATCTACAGGATCCCACAGTGCATGGAGTTGGCAGGATTGATTAAGACGATGCCAAAGTGCATGGTGTTGGCAGGATTGATCAAGACGATCCCACAACTCATGGTGTTGGCAGGATTGATGAACACGATTCCACAGTGCATGGTATTGGCAGGATTCATCGATACGATCCTACAGTACATGGTGTTGGCAGGATTGATCAAGACGATCCCACATCATGGTGTTGGTAGGATTCATCAAGACGATTCCATAGTGCATGATGCTGGAAGGATAGATGAAAACGATCCCACAGTGCATGGTGTTGGCAGGATTGATCAATGCGATTCCAAAGTGCATTGTGTTGTGAGGATTGGTCAAGACTATCGAAGAGTGCATGGTGTTGGCAGGGTTGATCAATGCGATTCCACAGAGCATGGTGTTGGCAGGATTGGTCAAAATAATACAACAATGCATGGCGTTGGCAAGAATGATCAAGACGATTCCATAGTGCATGGTGCTGGAAGGATTGATGAAAATGATCCCACAGTGCCTGGTGTTGGCAGAAATGATCAATGCGATTCCAAAGTGCATGGTGTTGACACGATTGAACAATAGGATCCCACAATGCATGATGTTGGCAGGATTGATGAAGACGATGACACTGCACGGTGTTGGAAGGATTGATCAGGCCGATTCCACAGTACATGGTGTTGGAAGGATTGGTGAAGATGATCCCACAGTGCATGGTGTTGGCAGGATTGATCAAGACGATCCCACAGTGCATGGTGTTAGCAGGATTCATCAAGACAATCCCACAGTGCATGGTGTTGGCAGGAATGTACAAGAGGACCGCAGAGTGCTTGGTGTTGGCAGGATTGATCAAGAGGACCGCACTGGGTATGATGTTGGCAGTGTTGTTAATCCTACTCACACACTCGCTACTGAAATGGTCAAAATCAAACAAGGTGAGAAAAACTGACCCAGTATGTACTTACGTTTATCCTTATTTGTAAACTCATTTCATGACACCAGTGGTTGACTTATGGGTCTTATGTCACCAGTGGTTGACTAATGGATCTTATGACACGAGTGGTTGATTTATGGGTCTTATGACACCAGTAGTTGACTTATGGGTCGTATGACATTAGTGGTTGACTTATGGGTCGTATGACACCAGTGGTTGACTTATGGGTATTATGACACCAGTGGTTGACTTATGGACCTTATGACACCAGTGGTTGACTTATGGGTCGTATGACACCAGTGGTTGACTTATGGATCCTATGACACCAGTAGTTCATTTATGGGTCTTATAACACCAGTGGTTGATTTATGGGTCGTATGACATTAGTGGTTGACTTATGAGTCGTATGACACCAGTGAATGACTTATGGACCTTATGACACCAGTGGTTGACATATGGGTCTTATGACACCAGTGGTTGACTTATGGGTCGTATGACATTAGTGGTTGACTTATGGGTCGTATGACACCAGTGGTTGACTTATAGACCTTATGACATCAGTGGTTGACTTATGGGTCTTATGACACCAGTGGGTGACTTATGGTTCGTATGACACCAGTGGTTGACTTATGGGTCGCATGACAACAGTGGTTGACTTATGGATCTTATGACAACAGTGGTTGACTTATGGGTCGCATGACACCAGTGGTTGACTTATGGGTCGTATGACACCAGTGGTTGACTTATGGACCTTATGTCACCAGTGGTTAGCTGATGGTTCTCATGGCACAGTGGATGGTTGATGGGTCTCATGATGCAAATGGTTGACTGACGGGCCTCAAGATACCAATGGTTGAACTGTTAAGTCTCATGACACCACAGGTTGACTGTTCGGCCTCATGACACCAATGGTTGAATTGTTTGGTCTCATGACACCACAGGTTGACTGTTGGGCCTTATGACACTACAGGTTGACTGTTCGGCCTCATGACACCAATGGTTGAACTGTTTGGTCTCATGACACCACAGGTTGACTGTTGGGCCTCATGACACCACAGGTTGACTGTTCGGCCTCATGACACCAATGGTTGAACTGTTTGGTCTCATGACACTACAGGTTGACTGTTGGGCCTTATGACACTACAGGTTGACTGTTGGGCCTCAAGACACCAATGGTTGAACTGCTGGGTCTCATGACACTACAGGTTGATTGTTGGCCTCATGACACTACAGGTTGACTGTTGGGCCTCATGACACCACAGGTTGACTGTTGGGCCTTATGACACTACAGGTTGACTGTTGGGCCTCAAGACACCAATGGTTAAACTGTTGGGTCTCATGACACTACAGGTTGATTGTTGGGCCTCATGACACTACAGGTTGACTGTTGGGCCTCATGACACCACAGATTGACTGTTGGGCCTCGTGACACTACAGGTTGACTGTTGGCCTCATGACACCACAGGTTGACTGTTGGGCCTCATGACACCAATGGTTTAACTGTTGGGTTTCATGACACCACAGGTTGACTGTTGGGTGTCATGACACCACAGTTTGACTGTTGGATATCATGACACCACAGGTTGACTGTTGGGTCTCATGACACTACAGGCTGACTGTTGGGTCTCATGACACTACAGGTTGACTGTTGGGCCTCATGATACCAATGATTGAACTGTTGGGTCTCATGACACTACAGGTTGACTGTTGGGCCTCATGACACCACATGTTGACTGTTGGGCCTCATGACACCAATATTTGAACTGTTGGGTCTCATGACACCACTGATTGAACTGTTGGGTCTCATGACACTACAGGTTAACTGTTGGGTCTCATAACACCACAGGTTGACTGTTGGGCCTCATGACACCACAGGTTGACTGTTGGGCCTCAAGACACCAATGGTTGTACTGTAAGGTCTCACGCCACTACAGGTTGACTGTTAGGCCTCATGGCACCAATGACTGAACTGTTGGGTGTCATAGCGTCACAGGTTGACTGTTGGGCCTTATTACACTCCAGTTTGACTGTTGGGCCTCATGACACCACAGATTGACTGTTGGGCCTCATGACACTACAGGTTGACTGCTGGGCCTCATAACACCAATGGTTGAACTTTTAGGTCTCATGACACCACAGGTTGACTGTTGGGCCTTATGACACTAAAGGTTAACTGTTGGGCCTCATGACACCAAAGGTTGACTGTTGGGCCTCATGACACCAACGGTTGAACTGTTGAGTCTCATGACTCACATGTTGACTGTTGGGTCTCATGATACTACAGATTGACTGCTATGCCTCATGACACCACTGGTTGACTGTTGGGCCTCATGACACCAATGGTTGAACTGTTGGATCTCATGACACCACAGGTTGACTGTTGGGCCTCATGACACCAATGGTTGAACTGTTGGATCTCATGACACCACAGGTTGACTGTTGGGTCTCATGATACTACAGGTTGACTGTTGGGCCTCATGACACCACAGGTTGACTGTTGGGCCTCATGACATCAATGGTTAAACTGTTGGGTCTCACGACACCACAGGTTGATTGTTGGGCCTTATGACACTATAGGTTAATTGTTGGGCCTCATGACACCACAGGTTGACCGTTGGGTCTCATGACACCAACGGTTGAACTGCTGGGTCTCATGACCCACAGGTTGACTGTTAGGGCTCATGATACTACAGGTTGACTGCTGGGCCTCATGACACCACAGGTTGACTGTTGGGCCTCATGACACCACAGGTTGACTGTTGGGCCTCATGACACCAATGGTTGAACTGTTAGGTCTCATGATACTACAGGTTGACTGCTGGGACTCATGACACCACAGGTTGACTGTTGGGCCTCATGACACCAATGGTTGAACTGTTGGGTCTCATGGCACCACAGGTTGACTGTTGGTCTCATGATATTACAGGTTGACTGTTGGGCCTCATGACACCACGGGTTGACAGTTGGGCCTTATGACACCAATGGTTGAACTGTTGGGTCTCATGACACCACAGGTTGACTGTTGGGTCTCATGAAACCAACTGTTGAATGATAAAACTTAGGAAACATTTAAGTAAACTGATGATACAAACGGCAGACTCGCGAGTCACAAGACGATAGTGGTTAAATGATTGGTCTCATGACGATAATGGTTTCGTGATGGATCATGTGACATCAGTGGTTAAATGATGGGACTCACGACACTAATGGGTCTCACTATATGATTGGCAGAATGAAAGTCCTCTTGACACCAATGGTTGACGGATGGGCCTTAAAACACTAATGGTTGACTGGTGGGACTCACGAAACAAATTGTTGAATGATTGGCCTCATGATACCCATGGTTGAATGATGGGCCTCATGATACTCATGGTTGAATGATGTGCATCATGATACCCATGGTTGATTGATGGTTTTCATGAAACCAATGGTTGACTGATGGGTCTAATGATACCATTGGTTGAATGATGGGTCTCATGATACCCATGGTTGAATGATGGGTCTCATGCTACCCAGGGTTAAATGATGGTTCTCATGAAACCAATGGTTGACTGATGGATCTCATGATACTCATGGTTGAATGATGGTCCTCATGATACCCATGGTTGAATGATGGTCCTCATGATACCCTTGGTTGAATGATGGTTCTCATGAAACCAATGGTTGACAGATGGGTTTCATAATACCAATGGTTGAATGATGGGTCTCATGATACCCAGGGTTCAATGATGAGTCTCATGATACCCATGGTTGAATGATGGGCTTCATGGCTCCAAGGTTGACTGATGGATCTCATGACACCAATGGTTTACTGATGGGTCTCATGACATCAGTGGTTAACTGATGGGTCTCATGACACAAATGGTTGACTGGTGGGTTTCATGACACCAATGGTTGATTGATGGGTCTCATGACACCAGTGGTTGACTGGTTGGTCTAATGACACCAATGGTTGACTTATGGGTCTCATAACACCAATGGTGGACTGGTTGGTCTCATGACACCAATGGTTGACTGATGGGTCTCATGACACAAATAGTTGACTGATGGGTCTCATGGCACCGATGGTTGACTGATGGGTCTCATGACACAAATGGGTGATTGATGGGTCTCATGACATCAATGGTGAACTGGTTGGTCTCATGACACCAATGGTTGACTGATGGGTCTCATGACACAAATAGTTAACTGATGGGTCTCATGGCACCGAAGGTTGACTAATGGGTCTTATGACACAAACGGTTGATTGATGGGCCTCATGACATCAATAGTGAACTGGTTGGTCTCATGACACCAATGGTTGACTGATGGGTTTCATGACACAGTTAACTGATTGGTCTCATGGCACCGATGGTTGACTGATGGGTCTCATAACATAAGTGGTTGATTGGTGGGTCTCATGACACCAATGGTTGACTGATGGGTCTCATAACACCAATAGTTAATTGATGGGTCTCATGACACTGGATCTCATTACATAAGTGGTTAAATTATTAAACTCAAGACACACAGGGTTGATTGACTGACCTCATGGCACCATTCATTGGTTGATGGGCCTTATGGTAAAAATGGTCGACTGATGGTTGCTTGCTGGGCCTCATGACACCGATGGCTGAGCTCATGGATCTACATGACACTAGCAGTTGAATGATGAGTCTAGTAACACTGATTATTAAATGATTGGTCACAAGACACCAGTGGTTGAAAGATGGGTTCCATGACACCAGTGGTTGAATGATGGATTTCATGACAGCTGTAGTTCAATGATAGGCTTCATGACGCCAGTGGTTGAATGATGGGCTTCATGACGCCAGTGGTTGAATGATGGGCTTCATGACACCAGTACTTGAATGATGGGTTTTACGACACCAATAGTTGAATGATGGGTTTCATGACACAACTGGTTGAATGAGGGGTTACATGACATCAGTGGTTAAATGATGGGCTTCATGACACCAGTACTTGAATGATGGGTTTCATGACGCCAGTGGTTGTGCAATAGGTCTCGTGACACCAGTGGTTGAATGATGGGTTTCCTGACACCAGTGGATAAATGATAGGGTTATGACACCGGAGGTTGAATGATGGGTTTCATGACACCAGATATTGAATGATGGGCTTTATGACACAACTAATTGAATGATGGGTTTCATGACACCAGTGGCTGGCTGATGGGTCAAATGACAGCAGTGGTTGAATGATGGGCTTTATGACACTAGTAATTGAATGATGGGTTTCATGACACCAGTGGTTGGCTGATGGGTTACATGACATCAGTGGTTGAATGATGGGTTTCATGACACCATTGGTTGAATGATGAGTTTCATGACACATGTGGTTGAGTGATAGGTCTTATGACATCAGTGGTTAAATGATGTGTTTCATGACACCAGTGGTTGAATGATGGGCTTCATGACACCAATATTTGAATGATGAGTTTCATGACACCAGTATCGGAAAGATGGGTTTCATGACACTAGTGTTTGGCTGATGGGCCTCAAGACACCAGCGATTGGCTGATGGGTTTCTTGACACCAGTAGTTGAATGATGGGCTTCGTGACACCAGTGGTTGAATGATGGGTTTCATGACACCAATGGATGAATGATGGACTTCATGACACCAGTGATTGAATGATGGGTTTCATGACAACAGTGATTGAATGAGGGGTTTCATGACACCTGTGGCTGTGTGATAGGTCTCATGACACTAGTGACTGAATAATGTGTTTCATGAGACCAATGGTTGAATGATGGGCTTTATGGCATCAGTGGTTGAGTGATGGTTTTATGAAACCAGTGGTTGATGATGGGATTCATGACACCAATATTTGAATGATGGATTTCATGACACCAGTGGTTGATTAATGGGTTTCAAGACACCAGTGGTTAGCTAATGGGTCACATGCCACCAGTGACTGAATGATGGGCTTCATGATACTAATGGGTCAATGTGTTTCATGGCACCAGTGGTTGGCTGATAGGTCACATGACACCATTGGTTGAATGATGGGTTTCATGACACAGGTGGTTGAATGATGGGCTTCATGACACCAGTTGTTGAATGATGGGTTTATGCCACCAGTAGTAGAATAATGGGATTCATGATGCCAATGTTTGAGTGATGGATTTCATGACACCACTGGTTGAATGATAGGTTTTCATGACACCAGTAGTTGAGTGATGGGTTAAATGACACCAGTGCTTGGCTCAGGGGCTTCGTGAAACCAGTGGTTGGCTGATGGATTTCATGACACCAGTGGTTGGCTGATGGGTCACATGACACAAGTGGTTGAATGATAGGTTTCATGACAAATACGGTTGAATGATGGGTTTCATGACATCAATGGTTGAGTTATGGGTTTCATGACACCAGTGGTTGGCTGATGGGCCTCATGACACCAGTGATTGCAAAATGTGTTTCATGACACCTATGGTTGTGTGATAGGTTTCATGACACCAGTGGTTGAATAAGTGGTTTCATGACACCAGTGTTTGAATGACGGGTTTCATGACACCAGTGGTTGAATGATGAGTTTTATGTCACCAGTGGTTGAATGATGGGATTCATGACACCAGTGGTTGAATGATGTCTTTCATGACGACAATACTTGGCTAATGGGCTTCGTGACACCAGTATTTGGCTGATGGATTTCATGACACCATTATTTGGATGATGGGCTTCATGACACTAATGGTTGAATGATGGGTTTCATGACATCAGTTTTTGGGTGACACGTCACATGACACCAGTGGTTGAATGATGGGTTTCAGAACAACAGTGGTTGAATAATAGGTTTCATGTCACCAGTTGTTGCTTGATGGCCTTCATGACACCAGTGGTTGAATGATGGGCTTCATGACACCAGTGGTTGAATGCTTGGCTTCATGACACCAGTGGTTGAATGATGAGCTTCATAGCAACAGTGGCTGAATGATGGGCTTCATGACACCAGCGGTTGAATGATGGGTTTCATGACATCAGTAGTTGTATGATGGGTTTCATGACACCAGTGGTTGTGTAATAGGTCTCATGACATCTACGGTTGAACGATGGGTCTCATGACACCAGTGGTTCAATGATAGGTCTCATGACACCAGTGTTTGAATGATGGGTTTCATGACACCAGTGGTTGAATGATGGGCTTCATGACACCAGTGGTTAGATGGATTTCATGTCACCAGTGGTTGAATGATGGGTTTCATGATACCAGTGGTTGAATGACGGCTTTCAATACACCAATACTTGGCTAATGGGCTTCGTGACACCAGTATTTGGCTGATGAGTTTCATGACACCAATATTTGAAAGATGGGCTTCATGACACCAGTGGTTGAATGATGGGTTTAAGGACAACAATGGTTGAATGATAGGTTTCATGACACCAGTGGTTGGTTGATGGCCTTCATGACACCAGTCATTGAATGATGGTCTTCATGACACCAGTGGTTGAATGATGGGCTTCATGACACCAGAGGTTGAATGATGGGCTTCATGGCACCAGCGGTTGAATGATAGGTTTCATGACACCAGTGGTTGAATGATGGATTTCATGACACCAGTGGTTGTGTAATATGTCTCATGACATCTGCGGTTGAATGATGGGTTTCATGACACCAGTGGTTGAATGATAGGCTTGATGACACCAGTGGTAGAATGATGGGTTTCATGACACCAGTGGTTGAATGGTAGGCTTGATGACACCAGTGGTTGAATGATGGGTCTTTTGACACCAGTGGTAAGTCTGATGGGTTTCATAACACCAGTGGTGAATGATGGGTTTCATGACACATGTGGTTGGTTCATGGGTTTCATGACACCAGTGGTTGAATGATGGGTCCACGACACCAGTGGTTGAATGATGGGTTTAATGACACCAGCAGTTGAATGAAGGGTTTCATGACACCAGTGGTTGAATGATGGATTTTGTGACACCAGTGGTTGGCTGATATGTCACAAGACACCAGTAGTTAAATGATGGGTTTCATGACACCAATGTTTGAATGATAAGTTTCGTGACACCAGTGGTTGAAAGATGTGCTTCATGACAACAGTACTTGAATAATGGGCTTCATAACACTCGTGGTTGAATGATAGGCTTCATGACATCAGTGGTTGGCTGATGGGGTATATTACACCGGTGGTTGAATAATGGGCTTCATGACACCAGTGGTTGAATGATAGGTCTCATGACACCATTGGGGAACTAACGGGCCTCATTGATAAAAATTATTGGCTTATGGGTCTCATAGAACCAGTATTTGATTGATAGGTCTCATGTCACAAAGGCTTACTCGTGGTTCTCGTGACACCAATCCTTGAATGATGGGTTTCATGACACCAGTGGTTGAATATTGGGTTTCATGACACCAGTGGTTGTGTAATAGTTCTCATGAAACCAGTGGTTAAATGATTGGTTTCATGTTACCAGTGGTTGAGTGATGGGCTTCATGACAGCAGTGGTTGAATGATGGTTTCATGACATCAGTGGTTGAATGATGGGTTTCATGACACCAGTGGTTGAATGATGGGTTTCATGACACATGTGCTTGTGTGATAGGTCTCAAGACGCCAGTAGTTGAATGATGGGTTTCATGACACAAGTGGTTGAATGATGGGCTTCATGGCACCAGTCGTTGAATGATGGCTTTAGGGCACCAGTGCTTGAATGATGGGTTTCATGACACCAATGGTTGAATGATGGGCTTCATGACACCAGTACTTGGCTGATGGGCCTCATGACACCAGTGGTTGGCTGATGGGTTTCATGACACTAGTAGTTGAATGATGAGCTTTATGACACCAGTAGTTGAATGGTGGGTTTCAGCACACCAATGGTTGAATGATGGGCTTCATGACGCCAGTAGTTGAATGATGGGTGTAATGACACCAGTGGCTCAATGAATGGTTTCATGACACCGCTAGTTGACTAATGGGCTCATGACAACAGTGGTTGAATGATGGGTTTCAAGACACCACTGGTTGGCTGCTGGGTCAAATGACACCAGTGTTTGAATGATGGGCTTCATGACACAAATGGTTGAATGATGGGTTTCATGGCGCTTGGTGTTGTGTGAAAGGTTTCATGACACCAGTAGTTGATTGATGGTTTTAATTACACCAGTGGATGAGTTTTAGGCTTAATGACACCAGTGGTTGAATGATGGGTATTATGTCACCAGTGGTTGAATGAATGGGTTTCATGACACTAGTGGTTGAATGATGGGTTTCATCACATCAGTGATTAGCTGAGGGGCTTCATGACAGCAGTGGTTGACTGATGGGTTTCATGGCACCAATATTTCAATGATGGGCTTCGTGACAACAGTGGTTGAATGATGGGTATAATGACACCAGTGGTTGGCCTATGGGTCACATGACACCAGTGGTTGAATAATGGGTTTCATGACACCAGAGTTTGAATGATGGGTTTCATGACACCATTGGTAGAATAATGGGTTTCATGACATCAGTAGTTGTATGATGGGCTTCAAGACACCAGTGGTTGAATGATGGGTTTCATGACACCACAGGTTGGCTGATGGGCTTCATGACACCAGTGATTTCTCATGGGTTTATGATAGCAGTATTTGAAGGACTGGCTTCATCACCCTGGTGGTTAAATGATGGGTTTCATGACACCAGCCGTTGAGTGATGGGTCACATAACATCCAGTGGTTGGCTGATGGGTTTCATGACACCAGTGGTTAGATGATGGGTGCATGAAACCAGTGTTTGAATGATGGGTTTCATGACACCAGTATTTCAACTATGGACTTCGTGAAAACAGTGGTTGAATGATGGGTCTCATGAAGCCAGTGGTTGGATAATCGGTCACATGACACCAGAGGTTGAATAATGGGTTTCATGACACCAGTGTTTGAATAATGGGTTTCATGACACCAGTGGTTGAATAATGGGCTTCATGACGCCAGTGTTTGAATGATGGGTTTGATGACACCAGTGGTTGAATGATGGGCTTCGTGACACCAGTGGTTGAATGATGGGTTTGATGACACCAGTGGTTGGATGATCGGTTAAATGACAACAGTGGTTGAATAATGGGTTTCATGACATCAGTGTTTGAATGATGGGTTTCATAACACAATGGGTTGAATGATGGGCTTCATGACACCAGCGTTTGAATGATGGGTTTCATGACATCATTGGTTGGCTAATAGGCTTCATGACACCAGTGGTTTTGTGACACCATTAGTTGAATGACGGGCTTCATAACATCAGTGGTTGAATGATGGGTTTCATGACGCCAGTAGTTGAAAGATGGGTCACATGTCACCAGTGGTTGGCTGATGGGTTTCATGACATCAGTGGTTGAATGGTTGGTCCATGACACCAGTTGTTGAATGATGGGTTTCATGACATTAAAAGTTGAATGATGGGTTTCATGACACCAGTGGTTGAATGATGGGTTCACGACACCAGTGGTTGAATGATGGGTTTCATGACACCAGCAGTTGAATGAAGGGTTTCATGACACCAGTGGTTGAATGATGGATTTCGTGACACCAGTGGTTGGCTGATACGTCACATGACACCAGTAGTTGAATGACGGGTTTCATTTCACCAATGTTTGAATGATAACTTACGTAACACCAGTGGCTGAATGATGTGCTTCATGACAACAGTAGTTGAAGAATGGGCTTCATAACACTAGTGATTAAATGATGGGTTTCATGACATCAGTGGTTGGCTGATGGGGTATATTACACCGTTGGTTGAATGATGGGCTTCGTGACACCAGTATTTGAATGATAGGTCTCATGACACCATTGGGTAACAAACGGGCTTCATTGATGAAAATGATTGGCTTATGGGTCTCACAGAACCAGTATTTGATTGATAGGTCTCATGTCACGTCACAAAGGCTCACTCGTGGTTCTCGTGACACCAATCATTGAATGATGGGTTTCATGACACCAGTGGTTGAATAATGGGTTTCATGACAACAGTGGTTGTGCAATAGGTCTCATGAAACCAGTGGTTGAATGATGGGTTTCATGTTACCAGTGGTTGAATGATAGGCTACATGACACCGGTGGTTGAATGAGGAGTTTCATGACATCAGTGGTTGAATGATGGGTTTCATGACATATGAGCTTGTGTGATAGGTCTCATGACACCAGTAGTTGAATGATGGGTTTCATGACACCAGTGCTTGGCTGATGGGCTTCATGACACCAGTGGTTGGCTGATGGGTTTCATGACACTAGTAGTTGAATGATGAGCTTTATGACACCAGTGGTTGAATGATGAGTTTCAGCACACCGATGATTGAATAATGGATTTCATGACACCAGTAGTTGAATTATGGGGGTAATGACAACAGTGGCTAAATGATGGGTTTCATGACACCACTAGTTAGCTAATGGGTTCATGACAATAGTGGTTGAATGATGGGTTTCATGACAATAGTGCTTGTCTGATGGGCTTCATGACACCACTGGTTGGCTTATAGGTCAAATGACACCAGTGTTTGAATAATGGGTTTCATGACAGAAATGGTTGAATGATGGATTTCATGGCGCCTGTTGTTGTGTGACGTGTTTCATGACACCAGTAGTTGATTGATGGGTTTAATGACACCAGTGGATGAATTTTAGGCTTAATGACACCAGTGGTTGAATGATGGGTTTTATGTCACCAGTGGTTGAATGGTGGGTTTCATGACACCAGTGGTTGAATGATAGGTTTCATCACACCAGTGCTTAGCTGAGAGGCTTCATGACAGCAGTGGTTGGCTGGTGGGTTTCATGACACCAATTTTTGAATGATGGGATTCGTGACAACAGTGGTCAAATGATGGGTATGATGACACCAGTGGTTGGCTTATGGGTCACATGACACCAGTGGTTGAATAATGGGTTTCATGACACCATTGGTTGTTTGATGGGCTTCATGACACCAGTGGTTGAATAATGGGTTTCATGACACCACAGGTTGGCTGATGTGCTTCATGATACTAGTGGTTTCTCATGAGTTTATGACTGCAGTATTTGAATGACTGGCTTCATGACACTAGTGGTTGAATAATGGGTTTCATGACACCAGTAGTTGAATGGTGGGTCAAATAACATCCAGTGGCTGGCTGATGAGTTTCATGACATCAGTGGTTAGGTGATGGGTTCATGAAACCAGTGGTTGAATGATGGGTTTCATGACACCAGTGTTTGAACGATGGGCTTCGTGACACCACTGGTTGGCTGATGGGTCAAATGACACCAGTGTTTGAATGATGGGTTTCATGAAAGAAATGGTTGATTGATGGGTTTCATGGCGCCTGTTGTTGTGTGATAGGTTTCATGACACCAGTGGTTGATTGATGGGTTTCATGACAGCAGTGGATGAGTTTTAGGCTTCATGACACCAGTGGTTGGATGATTGGTTTCATGTCAACAGTGGTTAAATGATGGGTTTCATGACACCAGTGGTTAAATGATGGGTTTCATCACACCAGTGCTTAGCTGACGGGCTTCATGACAGCAGTGGTTGGCTGATGGGCTTCATGACATCAATATTTCAATGATGAGCTTCGTGACAACAGTGGTTGAATGATGGGTATGATGACACCAGTGGTTGGCTTATGGGTCACACGACACCAGTGGCTGAATAATGGGTTTCATGACACCAGTGTTTGAATGATGGGTTTCATGACACCATTAGTTGTTTGATGGGCTTCATGACACCAGTGGTTGAATGATGGGTTTCATGACACCAGTGGTTGAATGATGGGCTTTAAGAAACCTGTGGTTGAATGATGGGTTTCATGACACCACAGGTTGGCTGATGGGCTTCATGACACCAATGGTTTCTCATGGGTTTATGACAGCAGTATTTGAATGACTGGCTTCTTGACGCTAGTGGTTGAATGATGGGTTTCATGACACCAGTAGTTGAATGATGGGTAATATAACATCCAGTGGTTGGCTGATGGATTTCATGACACCAGTGGTTAGATAATGGATGCATGAACCTAGTGATTGAATGATGGATTTCATGACACCAGTGGTTGAATGATGGCCTTCATAACACCTGTAGTTGAATTGACCGGTTTCATGACACCATTGGTTGAATGAGGGATTTCATGACACCATTGGTTGGCTGATAGGTCACATAGCAACAGAAGTCGAATGATGGGTTTCATGACACCAATGTTAAATGATGGGCTTTATGACACCAGTGGTTGAATGATGGGCTTCATGACACCAGTGGTTGAATAATGGTTTTCAAAACATGTGGTTGAATGATTGGTTTCATGAAGGCAGTGGTTGGCTGATGGGTTTCATGACACCAGTATTTCAACGATGGGCTTCGTGACACCAGTGGTTGAATGATGGGTTTCATGACACCAGTGGTTGGATTATCGGTCACATGACACCAGAGGTTGAATAATGGGCTTCATGACACCAGTGTTTGAATGATGGGTTTCATGACACCAGCGGTTGAATAATGGGCTTCGTGACACCAGTGGTTGAATGATGGGTTTGATGACACCAGTGGATGGATGATCGGTTACATGACACCAGTGGTTGAATAATGGGCTTCATGACATAAGTGCTTGAATGATGGGTTTCATGACACAATTGGTTGAACGATGGGCTTCATGACACCAGTGGTTGAATGATGGGTTTCATGACATCATTGGTTGACTAATAGCCTTCATGACACCAGTGGGTTTATGAAACCAGTATTTGAGTGACGGGCTTCATGACATCAGTGGTTGAATGATAGGTTTCACGACACCAGTAGTTGAATGATGGGTCACATGTCACCAGTGGTTGGCTGATGGCTTTCATAATACCAGTGGTTGAATGATGGTTCCATGACACCAGTGGTTGAATGAGGGGTTTCATGACGCCAAAAGTTGAATGATTGAATGATGGGTTTCATGACACCAGTGGTTGAATGATGGGTTTCATGACACCTGTAGTTGAATAATGGGTTTCATGTAATCAGTGGACGAATTTTAGTCTTCATGACACCAGTGGACGAATTTTAGGCTTCATGACATCAGTGGTTGAATGATGGGTTTTATGTTACCAGTGGTTGAATGATGTGTTTCATGACACCAATGGTTGAATGATGCGTTTCCTGACATCAGTGGTTGAATGATGGGCTTCATGATACCAGTGGTAGAATAATGGGTTTCATAACACCAATGATTGAATAATGGATTTCATGAGACCCGATGTTGGCTGAAGGATTTCATGACACCAGTATCTAAATAATGGGCCTCGTGACACCAGTGGTTGAATGATGGGTTTAATGACATTATTGGTTGGCTGATAGGTTACATGACACCAGCTATTGAACAATGGGTTTCATGAAACCAGTGTTTGAATAATGGGTTTCACGACTCCAGTGGTTGGTTGATGGGCCTCATTACACCAGTGGTTGAATGATTTGTTTCATGACATCAGTGGTTGAATGAATGGCTTCATGACACCTGTGGTTGAATGATGGCTTTCATGACACCAGCAGTTGAATGATGGGTCACATTACACCAATGGTTGGCTGATGGTTGTCATGACAACATTGGTTGAATGTTGGACTTCATGACACCAGTGGTCGTATGAAGGGTCCATTTTAGCAGTGGTTGAATAATAGGTTTCATGACACCAGTAGTCGAATGATGGGTTTCATAGCACCAGTAGTTGAATGATGGGTTTCATGACACGAGTGGTTGAATGATGGGCTTCATGGCACCAGTCGTTGAATGATGGGTTTAGGATACCAGTGGTTGTTTAATTGGTTTCATGACACCAATGGTTGTATGATGGTTTTCATAGCACCAGTGCTTGGCTGATGGGTTTCATGACACCAGTGGTTGAATGATGGGTCCGCAACACCAGTGGCTGAATGATGGGTTCCATGACACCAGTAGTTGAATGAAGGGTTTTATGACACCAGTGGTTGAATGACGGGTTTCATGACACCTGTCGTTGAATAATGGGTTTCATGACACCAGTTGTTGGCTGATACGTCACATGACACCAGTAGTCGAATGATAGGTTTCATGACACCAATATTTAAATGATAAGTTTCATGACACCGATGTTTAAATGATAAGTTTCATGACACCAGTGGTTGAATATTGTACTTCATGACAACAGTGGGTGAATAATGGGCTTCATAACACTAGTGGTTGAATGATAGGTTTCATGACATCAGTGGTTGGCTGATGGGGTATATTGCACCGGTGGTTGAATTATGGGCTTCATGACACCAGTGTTTGAATGATAGGTCTCATGACACCGTTGGGTAACAGACGGGCCTCATTGATGAAAATGAGTTGCTTATGGGTCTTATAGAACCAGTATTTGATTGATATGTAGAATATCACTCGTGGTTATCGTGACACCAATCCTTAAGTGATGGGTTTCATGACACCAGTTGTTGTGTAAGAGGTCTCATGAAACCAGTGGTTGAATGATGGGTTTCATGTTACT
>JAUTXX010077480.1:0-17095 GCA_032273605.1 Panulirus laevicauda
AGAGAGAGAGAGAGAGAGAGAGAGAGAGAGAGAGAGAGAGAGAGAGAGAGAGAGAGAGAGAGAGAGAGAGACTAACGAGCAACACGAATTCCATCCGACCTTGAATTAATTCTAAGAATGTCAAGTCGTATCTTTTTTTCTTTTTTTTTGTGATCACCGGTTCTGTGTCCGTCTCCCTCTTGGTGGCGTGGTGAGTGTGGCGTAACAGTGGTTTACGGTGTACGTGGTGCGTGGGTAGTTAAAGGTGTGGCGTTGGTAGTTATGGTGTGATAATGTGATTACAGCGTGTACAGTTGGCAGCTTGTGAAATGATGGCGCTTACAGTGTAGGTTGAAAGAGTGAAGTACTGATGATTACGGTGTGTGTAATGTCGTGGTAGTGGTGAGGTAATGGTGGCTCTGGTGTATACAGGTTATGAATCCATTCTTGGCAAACGCACGTCTGTTAAAAACGCCAAAACAAAAACTTAATACACCGGGGAAATACGCTTTCTCAGTCTGAAGAAAACGAACCACGAAATCCTAGTTCTGCTTGGGGGTGGGTGGACGACAAAACGCACTCGCCTCACGACACTAATCATTCCTCGGGCAAATGTGTTCCACTGGGAGAATTCGTGGACACAATGTGTCATGTTCCATGGGAAGAATCATGGGCAAAATATGCCAACTCCATCATCATCATCGCTGCCACCGCTTGAATCATACTCGGGCCCGGCTCCTCCGTCATCACACATGTTCATGATGTCATGGATCAGGTTGAGCGGGCTATATTAGGTGGGGGGATACAACTGCGTACTCGTCTCTGCTCATGTATGATGTGCCATATTTAGCGTGAACAGACATCTTATACGCCATGACTTCCAACGCGCACGACGCGAACGAGAATATATGAATCGATGAGAGCACGCGACATTTCCACCGTCACAACATATGCTCGAAGTGCTATGAAAAGTTATTAGACTGAAGTAAGGTTTATTCTAATTTCCTGTCAAACTAAGACGTACGCGAATATCAACATGAAGGCGACACGAGACGAGTAAAGATAAAGGGACACAGTGTTGCAAGGGGGGCGAGACTAGTGCACTAGGAAATATAATCTTGGTCACCCTTTGTCCTCTTACATCAACGGTCCTTGAACAAATATGCAAAAACATCCCTGGTGGTTGCGTTGCTTCGTCGAATCGTTTCTCAATACAGCTGTGGCTTGGCTCAAGAAGGCACCTACGCGCGCGCCGCTACCATCTCCCTCTCGTTTACCCATTCGACACAGCAACGCGTGCGTCGTCCCGGGACACTGGTGTGTGTGTCAAGTCTCTCCACGGCAGAACAAACTATCCACGCGTCGGCTCACGGGCTCATTACTCTTCAATGCCATAGCATAGGATTCACTTGGTTTTGGAGTTTCGTGAGTCTCCTTCGCCTTCTTCCTTGCTAGTGTCTTGGAACCGGTCGAATGGATCATGAATTGATCTTTTCTTTTCTTTTTACCATCACCTTGCGCATTCCTTAGGCTTCCATACCTCGCCCCCGGAACTATCCGTTAGGTCTCCAACCCTCGTCACTTGCTCGTGAGCTGTGTGCACCTCCATCTCGGCTTCATTCATCCCAGTTTATCCAACCAGGCGATATCTCCCTCCTTCGCCATCCCCATGCTCTGTCTCCACGCTGACCCCTCCTCCTCCTCCTCCAGCCCATATTCAAACCACACATCCAATCGCCTCGTTCCAATGACCATTTCCCCCACCCCCCATTTAGCTAAGTCGAGGAGGAGGGGGGAGGGGGGTTATCCGGATCTCCTTGCGTGTCCATCCCCCCCCCCAACCACGTCCTTGAACATCCATGCGTTGTCCTCGGCCATCGCAAAACCGCCCGCGCGTCACCTCGTCCTTGTCAAGGAGATCCACGACTTGTGACGGAAGCGGAAGCGAGTGTGTGTCATGTCAGATGCCGGGAGATGCAGAAAACCTCCTGGCACCCAAAACCACGGCGATCGTAGATTGTCCCGACAGACTGGTGTTCTACCACCACCCACACGTACAGGCCCATCGCCAGAATCGACTGCTATATACGTACATCAACGAGCAGTCATCAGTACAAATACATCTGAGCATTACCAGTACGAACTCCAAGTTGGTTCAGAAAAAGTCAATTCATATAAAGATATTTCAGGTTTAGTTGGTCATTAATTAAAGGAAAAATTCTTAGGTTTTGATGAAATTCGTTGAATGGGTCTACAGGTACGCCTATTCTTCCTTGGCATATCATTTCCAGAGCTAAAACGGCGATATTCATTCTCCCAAGCGTAAATGATCTGGAGTTTTTAACGCACCGTTCCAAATAAGTTGAAATCCGATCCTGTTTCAATCTCACTCGAAAACCAAGTTTAAAATTGTTACACCAGTCGTCCCAAGGCATTTCAGTCTGTAGGATGTACGTGAATTTTGCCTTTGGAAGAGGGAAAGATTCCGGAAGACCCGCGACAACGTCCTAGGCCAACGTCTGGTTGATAAACCTCGACTCTCATTCCCAGTGAACCAAACAATGGCACATTACGGGTGAAGACGCAGACGCAGAGCGCATCATGTCGCCGAGCTAATAAGCATATTCGCAGAACCTGCAATTCCGGTATGATGACATGCATTACCCCGGCCCATGAGTAAATCGGCGTTCGCAGTAGGCGTATTACAATGTCCACTGCAGCCAAGTGTTCCATGCGTCACAGAGGATGGTCTAGTTGACCGTATTTGCACCGTTTCAGTTGAGCAAGTGTTCTATGTTTCAACCAAGCCGGTCAAGCTGACAGCAAAGTGTTCGATCTTTCTTCCGCTGGTCATGTTGATTGCAAAGTGTTCAATGTTTGTTCTGCTGGTCAAAGTCGACTGCAAAGTGTTCGATCTTTCAGCCAATCTGGCCAAGTTGACGGTAAGTGTTGTACGTCTGTCAAGCTCATTTAAGTTGATCATAAATGTTCACTTGTCAAGTGAAACTACAATGGTTCCTTGTTGACGGATCCCCGTTCCAAGCGCACAGAGTTCTCTATAAGTTCACTACACGCTCAGTAGGATCTCCATAATTGTGTGTAATAGCCACCATAAAAAAATCTAAGTGCCCTTGGCTCATTGTAAGTGCCTTGCGTTCAATGTGAGAAATCGATGTTCAATAAAGATCTAAATGGCGCTGCATGTCGTCTATTCTCGTTCATTTTGACGATATTCTTCGTAATTATGCATAATTATATAAGGCATTCATTACGAGCGCACTGTACCTGCTGTCATGCGCTCCCTGTTCACTAACATGGAGTGGAAACTGGAAGGGCAGGGGAGGAGAGGAAGGAGGAGGAAGAGAAGCCTGAGGAGGAAGAGGAAACTTGGACGGCAGCAACACGAGCGGATCGCATGGGTCTTCACGGTCTCATTGCAGTATACCAGACAATCTAAGACCTACGGTGTGTGCAACAGTGTGACAGGCGGAAGGACGGTTGAACGAAGGCGGTATCCTCCAAGCTACCCCCCCACCCCCTCCATCTCTGAGCGTGAACATACGAACAAACTAACAATGATTAATAAAGTGTGTGTGTGTGTGCTGGGAGGTTGGGTATCTAACATGTTTTATAATGGCGGATGCATTGTTTTTTTTCGTGTGGAGATTAATGCGTTTGACTGGGTTTTTTTTATTCGTATTCAGATGGGGTAAAACAGTTCTCCATGTACGTCAATAGTTCTCCATGCACGCCCATGTGTACACATGTGCCCTTATGCTTGTATACGAACCTGGTGTGTACTGAACATTAACTCTGCGACGCGTGATGAACATTTTTTTTTTGAGCCAGCATCTCTTGTGTGTGACATCTGAGAACCTTGAGCAACATATTTCCTTCACCGGTAAATACGTTCGTCCAGTAATAACAAAATGACATCCTTGACGAGGTCTTACGATTTAATGGCACGAGTAAACTCTTTTGACTTTAGGCTTTGGCAACACTCCGGTTTTGACTGCTAACGGCTCATCCTCTGAATCAGCATGTGGTGACTCTTCTCTCTTCAAACTTGGCAGGTCTCTCTCTCTCTCTCTCTCTCTCAATCTTTCTTTTCCATGCTGCACACACATGATCGATACCTTTCCTTTGGTTGCACTGAAGAGCTAGATAACGGTACAACCCATACCTGATAATACGTACACAGAGTAGGGGAAAAAAGAAGAAAAAAAAAATACTGCTTCGGTAAGCTTGTAGGGATTCTAACAATGACTCCTTCTCTCTCTTGACAATATCGTGAACCTCTCTGAGTTGGGTATATACTGAAGCCTCGGATAAAACACAGAAATCCTTTGCTAAATGCCAAGAGGATCATTTTCAGATGCATTTAATGTCGGAGCTTTATAGAAAACCTTACAAGTATAGGTATAAATTATTCATAATCATAAGCATGACTGGGAGTCGTTGGTGTGTGAGTACATTCATGCGTTTATGGAAGGCACAACAGAAAAGTCCCTTTTCTGTCAGCTTTATTCTCATTGCTAACATTATCTGCATTCATTTCGCCAAACTTGTACGAAGTAGCCCACTGCCATGGCTGAAGAAACGCTTCCCTTATTCCTGTCTAGACCCTTGGGTGGACTGAAGAGAGGAAGAGGAAGGAACGAGCAAGGATGGACGGGAGAAAGAGGGAAGGAAGTAAAGTGAGGATGTAGATGGATGGCATCGCAAAGATCAGCGCGTTACAAAAGAAATCTCAAAGCCAAAATATTCTGTCTTTTATAACTTCCTAAATGATCTTCAAGGTAATTTTTGTGCATGTTCGCTCAAAAAGTCAGCTTGTTAATTACACAGAAAAAATAATGGTAACCACAGTCCCCTTCGTCAGAGGAGTCCAGCATATCGGTCAGAATTAAGTAAGGACTGGGTACTCCCCATGCCCAGCCGTTGGTCCCTCCCACATCCTGTCCCGCTCCCCACCCCCACCCCCCCACACTCCCCCCCCCTGGCTGACCTTGATATGTTTACGTAGTCTAACTCGTAGCCTCGAGGTCTGACGGGGGTGGTGGTGGGGGGGGGAAAAAAAAGAAGTATCCAGACCAGGGTGTGGTCACGGACCACTCACTACCTTACTTACCCCCCTCCCCGTCACATTGGTCTCATTCCTCATCCCTGTCAGCCTCTGTACATTAGCATCAGCCCCACCGAATCTTACTCCAAAACGAAACGCACGCGCGTGTGGTGTGTCATGGAGGCATGTGCACCAGAGATCAATACACCTAAAAGAACTATGACTGACAACTTCGACCAACAACGGCGATAAAACTAGCCAGTGTCGTCATCTCGTTTCTTGTCTTAATTTGGGTAGTCTTCAGTGCCGTGGTCCTGTGCTGCACTGTGGGCTGAATTATGATGCGATGGTGCAGAGATTAAGTGGCAGCGTGGGAACGTAATGTTGCATACAAAAGATATCTACTACATATCTGCGTCGGGGGGCTGATTGCGATTGTAGATGATGACTGAGGCTCGCTGATCAGTGTTGGCAAGTGAGAAAGAAGCATTGGGGAGCATTAGCTGGTCATACAATACGAGACTGGAAGAATTAAGGTGCTGAGAGTGCCGAGGTGGTGAGGGGCGTATTTAGGATGGAATCGATTGGATCGACGTGGTATACGGGGGCGACGCGCCATATAAAGCGATCATGGTAAACCATGGGATTTTCTGTGGTACTTGGTTGTGACTGGTAGGCTCTGGTTTCAGGACATTTTACACGACAGCTAGAGATTGGTGTGTGTAAAAGATGGAGTTGTTCCTTACGGTACCTCGCTGAGGCGGGAGAAGCAATTGGGTATATAAGAAATAGAATTGTGTTTGAATGAGGCAATACTGGTTCTGGGAAAACAGATTATGCATCACCGGTATTTCTGAGTTCCATGTCACAGTAAGTCAGTGCCTTGAAAAGAAATGAAGAAATAAGTGGGTAGAATGCGAGTTTCTTAAGACTTTGTGAGATGCAAATCCCAGTTCGCTTTTCGAGACTGGGAGACGAGAATCTGGAAAGCTTAAGATGAAGTCTTACTTCGCTAAATGGAAATAAATCAGAGGGGGCAGGAGATAACGTAACAATTTACACTACCAAGATGGATTAAAGAAACTAGTGTCCATAGGAACCAGTTTTGGGACAGATGAAATTACTTTTCTAAGGAAATAACCTGCCACTGGCAATCGAATCGTATCTTAATGCATCTACACATGATCCTACACCATTGTGGGGGAAACAAAGCCAACACACAATTACCATATTCTACAAGAAGACTCCAGCAATGGTCACGTGCATGATTATTGAAATGCATTCCTAAGTGTCGTGAGGAAAATAGGGAACAGCAAAACCAGACAAACAGAACTACCACCTTAGAGAGACCCGACACGAAAGGGAAGTAAAAACTTGTCAAGGGGAAACGCTGTTATATGGGCTTTGGGAGAGGCACACCGTATCCTGGCCAACGTCAAAATCACCAACGTGGTTTCCCGGCTTGACGATCCATTTCAGAGAGGGTAAAGAATGTCAGTGGTGGATGAGGGATCCAAGTGTACTTAGGGATTTTAGTTGAGGGGGTAAACAGCGCTAGACTTACACGGCAAGTGTATTGGTAACCGGGATCAATTGGGAGAACCAAGCGAGTTCTGAAAGCTTAGAAGAATCATCAACTAGAAGAAAAAAATAACAAAATCCACAAAATTATGAAAGATACTTTCAAAACAATCGAAAAGTAACGATAGAAAATAAATATCCAACGGAAATATTTGGAAGATAAAGAGCTCCGTGTAAAACATCCTACACACACACACACACACACACACACACACACACACATACACACTGCATTGCTACACTGCTCATTCCACAAGGGGTCACTTTAAAAGACAAGAGAATCCCGATTGCGAAACCCTCCCACCCCACCTTCCCAGGACGTATCCTGACACCCATCCAATGATGGGTGATGGTATCTCGCACCACAAAGTGACCTATCCTTCACTACGACCAACAGCTCCCGATATCGCCCAGTTATCGCATTGACACGTGTAAAAAACAAAAAACGTAAAACAATCTTGTAGAAAACATTTAAAACAATCAAGTGTTAAAAAAACAAGATGTAAAACAACTAAGTGTAAAAAAAAGAAAGATGTGAAGCAATCAAATGTAAAGAATCAAAGTGTAGAAAACAATATGTCAAACAATCGTGTAAAAAATGTAAAACTATGTGAAGATGTGTAAAACAATAGTTTAAAAAAAAGATGTAAAACAATGTCAAAATGCAAAAAGGAGGAAATGTAAAATAAAATATATGAAAATGCTTTCAGAAAAAAAGCTGAATTCCATGTCACTGAGATATTCTATACCAAAAAAGAATACGAAACAACGCTATTGCTAGTAGGGTAAGATGGGGAGTGAGGAAGGGCAAGAAACACCTCCCACTTCCCCCCACACAATTGGGCATGAACGTTGGATGGACGCAGGACCTTTTACTTTTACCTCTTGACAGAAATCCTTTCGGATGTGTGGACGTGATGGTGTTCAGAGACTTTGCCTGAAGAACACCTGTTACTCGTTCCATTTACAAGTAGAGCAATGGGTTACTTTATCCACAGTGCAAGACGAAGAGTAGACTTGGTATTGAAAAAAGTTGTTTTTTACGGTATGCGGGGAAACTGCTTATTATTTACATAATAACAGTAGCTGACTGGCTGTTTCATTTACACTGAGTTAGGAACTAGACAGCTCATTCCCTTTACAGTGGACAGGACGGGTCAGATGCCGCACACTTAAGCTTTTACGGGGTTCAATTGCTGTCGGGCCAACTGGCTCGTTATCTAAGCAGAGAAGAAGTATAATGGTACTTTACTCAGTAGCTGTATCCACAAATGTACAATAAACAAATGTTTTAAGTTCAGCACTGAGAAGTGACCGATTCTATCCTATCCATCTTGCAATGACGTACGTTTTACAACCATTTCCAACTTTTACATCTACAGCGGCCAGACATATCAGCTACGTCAAAAAAAAAAAAACCGTAGGGGAGAAATCGATTTCGTTTCGTAACCTGTCATTTACATATGCATGTTTTTATTTTTATTTTACGGACCGAAAAGACTAGACGCTATCGTTCTATTTATATATGTGTGTTGGCCGCTGGCCGTTTTATAAATAGAGGCAGGATGGTTGCCGTACTTACATAATGAATGCTTTAACGAGAGAGAGACAGGGGAGGGATCAGTGGCGATGTTTACTTATTAAATGATTTATTGAGACGGATGATATGATACGGTCGTGTTTATTTAGGGGTCCTGTGGGCCGCTGGCGGTGTAAGTTACATAAATGCTGATACAGACACGGGCTGAGCGCTCAGGAAGACGTGGAAACGGAGCATTTTGGGGGTTGGGGAAGACGCACAACGGAGTGTTCTTTGTAACACGCCCTGACACAAGGTCAGCCACATCCCACCACCACCCCCTCCCACTAACAGATTTAGACCCCGCCCCGTCCAAATTAGCCGTACCTCCCTTGACTTGGAGGGGGGAGGGGGGGTTACCTCCTCCTCCTCCTTCCCTTGGCTTGGCCTTTCCCAACGACCCTCGACTTCCCAAGTCGTCTTGTCTTGTCCTGAGCTATGTGGTGTGCCACCTGGTGCGGAAGACTCGAACCAAATACCCACACGAAAGCGGTGAAGATAGCACCACCTTCCCGCAAGGCCTCTCCGTCAATGCTGTCACACGCTCTCTACAGGTACATAAAAGACGTACAAAAATTCCTCTCTTTCTCTCTCTATCTCGTTGTTTCTTGCACTAACCCGACAAAGCAAACACCTGGTTCACACATCTGATGTAACAATGAACTCACCTCCTATAACATCCCCATACACACACACACACACACACATCTTAATGCTTGAACGTAGTTTCCCGCTTTAGCGAGGTGGCTGAGCATGCAGTAGGGTGCGAGGCGTGCATAAAGAGTGAATCAGACCAATCTGTTATACGGGAGCCCGGGGGGGGGGGGAAGAGAAATGCTGTCAATGGACTGAACCAGGACATATGGGGGACTAGAGGGTTTCCTGTGAGCAAGTGGTGCAGTTCTTCGTATATATATACAAAATGTTCGCCGTTTCCCAACCAAACGAGGCTGCATCGAAAACAAACCACTGCGATTTCATGGGAAATTCCGCTTAGCCACTTCATTCTCCCCATTGAGAAAGAAAGAAGACACGAAGGGAGGATTTCCAACACTCCTCGATAACGCATTCGCCCTTAGTAGTCGCCGTTTAGGAAACGCACGAGGTAAGCTTTATACTCTTCCCTACGTGTGCAGAGAAATTTGTTGCACTGGCACAAGCAAACAGAGGACATCACATCACACGCGCAATTTCACACGTTGCACAAGTCCAAAAGCACACCAGCAAACACACGCAGACACACACCAAAGAATAACCAAAAAGAGAAACGTCCACCTACAAAAACACTTACAAACTCTTGACACTGACGGAGCCTTCTTTACCATATAGAAAATAGCGTCAGAGTTAAGCCATAAACATGGATACACACCTCCTAACGGTGTGTGTGTGTGAGTGGGGGAGGGAGAGGCAGTTAACGAGCCAAGACAGCCCACGCCTACGCCGCATAACCTGTCTCTACTCCGTCGCTCAACTCGGTAGTAGGAACATGTTTGATCATCTTCTTTGGTTTACTTCCTTGTTTTTTTTTCCGCACTTGCCTTTGTGTTAGTGTGTGTGTGTGTGTGTGTGTGTGTGTTCAATCTCTGCGTGTTCGATTCCTTACACGTGACGTGCATTTGCACGAAACCAATGAAGAAAACGACCTGCCAATAATGATCATCTTGAAGATGGAAAAATACTCAAACCAAACTTGCGAGACAAAAAAAAAAAAAGAAACGAGATCTTACCGTCTGTTCAGAGGTTGACCTTGGGCCCAACACTAGAATGGAAGACGACCTTGAGGATCCGACGCTGCTTACGGTAAGGGGCTGGGTTAAGGGGTGTCCTCAAGTTAGGAGCAATACATAATGTTATATGCATTTCCCGCGTTAGCGAGAGAGCGTCAAAAGCAGACGGAAGACATGCCTTCATTTGCTCTCATTCTTGTATGTAGCTGTCACATACAATGGCAGAGATAAACCAACGCTCCCTATCACAAACAGGCTACACAAACCATTCCATTGGTTTTCCCCCAGCCGTTTCATAACCCCAGAGACGTGCTTCCACGTTGTTCCCTGTATACGACATCTCTCCAATTCGCTTTATCCCTTGTATGCCTTGCACTCTCCTGCATGTTCACGCGCCGACTTCCATCCTTCCACCTCCCATCAAACTCGCATTCCAGTATCACGATTCAATGTTAAATCTAACATTTGTTACTAACTTTGGGATGTAGGTATGACATGCAACACTTCTTACACATTTCTTAGTTGTACTCACACAAAACAGGATTCTGTTCCCATGATGAAATGTAATCTTTCACCTGAAAAAGTATTCTAATTTTGGCTCGTGTGATCGAAGGACATTTTAGATATCGAAAAAAGTCGTCTAAAACTAATATTCAATAGACGACCAGCGTTGATAACATGGATTAACTATTTTCCTGACCGCAGATGGCTCTGTATTTGAATGCTACTGTCCCATCAGAATACTGACTATATATGTCCACTTTAATTCCGCAATGAGAGATAATGTACTTTAATTCCCCTTTGTGAGACTGTCATCCCTTATTCCCTAATCCCCGTGTCCAAAATTTGCATATCGGATTTTCTGACAGATTATCTGGAACTGATCACATCAGCTTCGTGGGAGCTCCTGGTTTGGGTAAAGCTTAGGATCTGGTAATTATCAAATTTGGATGGCCTCTAAAAATACCTTAAGCTATTCACGATTTGCTCTTTGATAACGCCTTACCAAAAATAAGGAAACCATTAATCAGTGCTAATAAGCAAGCTTGCGTTTTCTCTCTCAGGACTTGAAAGACGACACATAAACTAACATAAGCTATCTAGTGTACATTATTTTATCTCTCCTAAGACCTTACCAGACGATTACGATTCTCTACGGTGTCCTCCAGACCCATTCCGTCAATACCATGCAAGATTCCGATGGCCGAAGCGTGTCAAATGGTCACATAGACATGCCTGAACCTTCGGTTACTAGACAGTTCTGAGCTGCATCTGGCGCTCTCGTTCCGAGTACCTGCCTCACCGCACCTATGTTCCCTCACACATTTCTGGAATTTAGATTATGCACGAATTACAAGTTGATTCATTATGATCATACATAAAATCGGTATGCATTCAATAGGTGTCAATACGTACGCCTATCAAGGGATGGATCATGGAATGATCGTTCGGCTATTACAACTCAACGCCTACCCAAGCTTTTAACAATTCAGCTTTGATGAAAATCTCAAAAAGTGATTTCTTCTTTATCATTCCATTTCTTGTTCTACTGTTACCGCCCTTACAAACTAGAGAGCTCACATCTGGCCCTCCTCGACATGGCTTATCAACACGATCAATAACACAGGGTGGAGGGGGGAAGGGGGATATGGAAAACTCGTCCAACGGCACACAAACTATATCTCGCAGACACCAAGACGACGCCAATCAACGGAAACGTACACTAGATGGCGTCCGTGTGTTGTGTCCGCTGCCATAGCAAGCAACGTTAACAGATGCCTGTCTGTCTCGGACCCGCACCCCATCTCTACACACACACACACACACACACACATACGGACGGACGGACAGGGGCGTCTGGAAAAGGCTGAGGGATGAATTGAGGTATTATGATTCAGCCCGGGTAACATCTCAAGGTCTTGTTGTTATTGGACGGCGAATGGTCAAACCATTTCTTCCTCTTCGTAAACTTGCTTCTATGGTCTTCCACACATGCGAGTAGCAAGTTTGGGTGTACCGACATTCACAGGAGACAATGGGAAGGGGACGAATTTGCTTATGAGGACGAAAAGACCTTAAGGTGACCTTGAGATCATTTAGTCTCGTCTAGCCATCTTGGGCCCCTGGCGGGGCGAGGGGTAAAGAGGCCCCGGGTAGGAAAGCGGAGGGAGGTTGTTGGGGTGTATAACAAGGAGGAGTAGGCGCGCGTCTTACAATGCGTTCGCTGGATGCCGCTTTTTTTTTCTCTCTTTCTAAGGAAGGTTTATGACACGATGGAATATCTTATTACGTAAAAGGTAGAAGCTGTGAGAATCCGACGAGGAATGATTACTCTGCGAGTCTGAAGGCGGAACCAAGAGAATGGGGAGCAAAATCTTATCAAATCATCGTTCGAAAAACTTTGAAATACTCGACCATAAGAATAGAAAACCGAAGATACACACACACACACACACACACACACACACACACACACACACACACACACAACAGGATAATTTACTTTGTCCAGGAAATGACATGGGTTGTTGCCTATTCAAACAGGAAATGCACACTTTACAGTGTTAAATGAAATTCACTGACTTCTAGATGGAGCACAGAAGATGTACATTCAACATGTGGGATAACCCTGGCGCTCTCCTCGGTCAAAAAAAATCATTACAGTGACCGCTTGGTCCCTGGTCATCTGCCAGACCGAGAGAGAGAGAGAGAGAGAGAGAGAGAGAGAGAGAGAGAGAGAGAGAGAGAGAGAGAGAGGGGTTGCACCGGACACCCACCGCTCACATGGTGCAAGACAAAGTCTGGTGAGGAATCCTCTTAATATGTCATGGGAATTCCCTGGCTTTTTCATTCTTATTCTTTTTCATTCAGTTGTCCTGAATAATCTAATCCCTTCCACGCAGCTCCCGTTGAAAATATGTCCCATGTCACTACCTGTGAACACGATAGGTACAGTTATGAAACTTGAGGGGAATCCCATGATCAGCTCGAAGGGAAACTTCGAACCAACGTCCCCGCCATTTCAAGGGCGACTACGGACCCACCGTGCCACTGCCGCACCCAAAAAGGAAAAAAAAAGAAAAAAAAATCCGTGTCGACTCCCTTTGTCCCGACGTCTGGTGTGCAGCAGCAGCAGCCAGACAACAAGGTAGACGGGCTGGTCAAGGCGTTGCCAAGGTCGATCGCGCTGGCGCCCGCATCCACGCCCCCAGCGTGTCCTCCGCTGCCTTGGTGGGAAAGGGCCTCGTGTCTAGAGGAAGCTCCTTATCTTTTGTGGACTCGGACTTTACAACATGATGAATGGGGCGGGGGGCTGCTGCTGTCATCCTTCAGTGGAAATGGTCCTTGCTTTCACAAGTGGTCCTGCCCCACTGAGGGAAGAAGAGGTTCTCGACTCTCTCTCTGAGAGTAAAAAAAAAAGTATACATAATCTCGACCTATTAAATAAGGACATACTGCCTGTAGACGAACGAGTTCTTACCTCTACAGAAACAGGTCCTTTACCCTCTAGAAAAACCAGTACTTGCCTCTAGAATAACGGGTCGTCATCTTCCGAAAAAAAAAAGGAAGGGTAATTACCTCTAGACGAACAAATACTCGCCTTTAATTGACCAGGTGGCTTTACAAGACAAGCGGATCATGTTTATATAGGCTTTTTCATCTTGACTGGAGATCATTGTACCCTGGGAGACACACACGGTCTTAAAACTACATGGACAAGTTATTTCCTCTTGGTAAATTGGACATGAGATCCATGGAGGATTTGCAACTGGAGAATATGGATGACCATAGCTTTCTCCGTAATCTATACACTGTTCCCGTGATGGTTTAAGCAGGGACTGGGGAAAACCAACTGACTACGCTGTCACGTCATGATTTTGTATGTAAAATAGACCGACATCATTCTGCCGCCTTTTTTTACATCACAGTCTTAAATTCTAGAAGGCCGGGCGCACCGCTTTGCATCAATATACATGTTAATTCCCAAGACAAAAGTTTGCTATACGCTAAAACCTTTAAGCTTCTCTCCTTTAGGGTAATCCAGTAAAATTCAATCCCTACACTCCTAAAAGCACAAACTGATCGAAAGAGATATGTATGTAGAAATTCAAAGAAAATTCTCTTAATTTCTCTCTTACAAACCTCCAGTCTGGAAAAAGACGGGCTTTAACGGGTCTTATTTTCTAAGGTTAAGCAAGCCTGGAAGCCAACGTCTATATGCATCGGTGGTACATACCTTCACAAGTCAACGTAAATGAACTTCGACAAAAGCTGATGAGGGAAGGCTCTCGATAGAACACACTCAACCTTTCGTTGCTTTTCGCTGACATCCTTAAGGTCATGATGCGTTCGTTAAGTGGCCGTAAACTTCAAAAACGAAGTTAGAGGAAGTTCAAAGTTTTGAGAGTGCCATGAACTTCAAAGAATGTAAAAGTGCTATGGTTTGTAAAGTCATCTTGAATCTGAGGACAGGGCAAGTTTAGGTGCGTAGTCGCACTTTCATCACAACGAACCCGAGAACGAAATGTGCCTTAAAGTATTACCGTTCCCAAAGTCTCCATGAACTTCAGAACGAAGTATGTCAGGGTAACAAAGTTCCCAGTCTACGTGACCCCTACGAACGTGTGGTATGAAACAATATTGCGATGCTAAAGTTCAGTGAGATGGTGGTGGCGGGCGCTCCAACCCGAGATAACTTGTACTACTACAGTGACAGAATGTGGGGTTTTCAAGCCTCGTCGAGCAGGTAATGCATCGAGAAATACCCATGTAACGCATCATGAAATCGGGCAGACACAAGGCGTGGTATTAGGACGGATCGTTGATATAAACAATGCCAGCAATGGCAGACACAAGGCGTGGTATTAGGACGGATCGTTGATATAAACAATGCCTGCAATGGCAGACACAAGTCGGGGTATTAGGACGGATCGTTGTCATAAACAATGCCTGCAATGGCAGCCACAAGTCGTGGTATTAGGACGGATCGTTGATATAAACAATGCCTGCAATGGCAGACACAAGGCGTGGTATTAGGACGGATCGTTGATATAAACAATGCCTGCAATATGGTAGATGAACCACGATAGATGTGGTTAAGCTACTGATACCCCATTATGTCAGGAGGTCCCTATTTTATGCAAAGCGTCGGATTATGTGCTAGAAAGTTGTTCTCGTTCTCATCTGTCGTAAAATTCCTCGTTTAAAAATTCATTTATGTTTCTAGAATATTTGTCGTGTATCAACTTGACTCTTGTCAAGGTCGCCTATCATGCGTCTTACAAATCATAAGTCAAAAACGAATGTGTATCAATATAATTTATCTTCAGCAAGGTCACCTAGAGCATTTGTGGCACATTATCATGTAATCATACACTATGTAGAACAAACTCAGGTTATTTAATGGGGATTCAAGCGATGTGGAAGAACATGTTCATTGTGCGCACAAGCTATGCTGAAGAACATGTTCATTGTGCGCACAAGCTATGCTGAAGAACTTGTTCAGTGTGCGCATGCGGAAAATGTGGGATGTCTAGAAAGCACAAGTGAAGGGGAATGTGAAAGGAATGGAAAGCATAAATGAGACGATATGACGGAGGGAAAGTGCTTATAAGGAGAGGGAAGAGGGACTGTTTGCAAAGCGAGGTGGGAGAGGATTGAGTTCGCATGACAAGTGGGAGGAAGGGAAAATTCATACGAGGAAAAATGTGTTGGAGGGAGATAATGAGAGCAAGTAGGAGGAAAAGTACACATAGCTACGAATCTAGGAGGGGACAGTCCATCTTAAGAGAAGCCAGGAGGGAGGGAGAATTCATAGCGATGGTGGAAGACTGAGGCAATTCCTTGGTGAGTAAAATATAAGTGATGCCAAAGTGGGCTTTGGTCTCGAGGGATGAATCAGATTAGAATACAAAATGAAGAAGGAATTGGTGCTCAAATCAGCCAGAAAGATTATGTTCTACTTAACACGCGAGAATTGGGTTGATCTGTGAGAGCGAGAGATCTGAGAGAGAGGCTTTGTGTACCCGATCTACCTAACACCTCCTCCCCCATGTAATTAGGAACGGAGTTTACAATAGTAAACTGGTATAGATGGGAGGCAAAATGGCAGGGAGGAAAGTGGGAGGGGTAGATACAAGGGCCGACAGGAAACGGGAGGAGAAGACACGCTGTATGGCTTAAGGCAGGGAGGATGAAACGCGCTCCTCCATTCCCTTAGTACTGAGGTAAGTCTGGTGTCATACGGTACCGTAACCGCACAAGGTTCACTCCGCCCTCGTACCATTTGGTATCTAGGTCGGCCGGGGAGTCACGTAGCCCCAAAGCAAGGTCACCTCGCACCTGCTGCCTGACCTTGGTTGCTTCTTGGGGGTCGGTCTTGGTCATACGTGCCAACTTGTTCCGCCCAGTATTCCCAAAACTACTGAGTAAACGCCACTTGATTAAACCCATCGGACATCAACGCGTACTGTTAGTGTTGTACCGAACTCCGTCTGCAGGTGATTCTACTGCTGACGAGACAGCCCTACGACCGGGAAGGACTTAACATTTTCGCTGAGGATCTCGTGCGCCTTAGAGGCATAGGAGCACCATGAAAGGGGTACCGGAGTAATAATAGTAATAATGATAATAATAATCAACCAATCACTGTCGAGACCGTTTGGGCAATCGGCCAATCAGGGCTGATAAGACGCTGGCCCATCAACCAATCACTACCGTGCACTTAACTCTGCTTATGCTAACGTATGTCTCTGACTATCTGTAGAAATCGCAACTATCATGCAATACTGCAAGTACAATTCCATACGGTTTGACGGATATCATCATTTACAAGATTCCAAATACCTCATCGATCTTTAAGTGATTACAACAAGTTAATAGTGAGGCTAATTCATATAATACACCATATTCGAAGTACCGTACTAACTCGTCAATTTGCATAACAAACAAAAAGGACAAACGTCTTCATAAGGTGATCAACTGGCACTGCATCCCCTTGCTACCTCTGGTAATTCACCCTTGTTAAGAAATGATCCTTCTGTCTTGCAAGATGTGACGTCGGCATGATTTCCTGTGACATTCCCAAGTGCAGACTTCGTGTTGCTTTTCCAAGAGGAAACACAGCGATGGGAAGATGAGAGTTTTGGGCGCTCCATGAGGAGA
>JAUTXX010077591.1:6092-17093 GCA_032273605.1 Panulirus laevicauda
ATGGATCCCTCGGTCATTATAACACTTACGAAAAATTTTCTTGAGGCAATGTTGCCAGAGTCACTATACACTTCAGTGCATGAAGAGATATAGCCACAGATAATCATGTATGTATATAACGAATATTTCATATAAAGAGCAACTCTGGCCGAGTTTACTGTGGCCACTCATGATTAATGAGGACAGAAGACACAGACGACCATTATCCCGGCACCTATAGCACGTTCTCCATTATCATGGCTCCCACAGCATTTTCCACATTATCTACGCTCTTATAGCACTATGCCATCATCTCCGTTCCTATAGCATTATCTCTGTTACTATGGCTCTGTTAATGGTATTCTATGGCGTAGCCTACATCACCCTGCCATAATGGTGCGGTCTCCAATTCCCTGACATTTTGGCGCGGTCTCCGTTACCCATTACCATGTAGGTCCGCTGGAGCTGGACGGTCGTATAAACAGCCTATGATGAAGACACCAAAACAGGACACAGACACACACACACACACACACACTCGAACCTCGCATCTAAAATCCACGATCAAGAGCCGGGATCAAGTGATCATCAACTGAGGCAGTTTACGTTAGTGTTTCCTGAGCAGTTCGTGAGGCCCGTTCATAATGCACACAGGAGTAAGACAGGGACGTGTCCTGTACAGCAGCAGTGGTCATGGGAGAGCCACTAGTGTTAGGTTCCAGTGTTTGGTAGGCCGGCGGGTGGGTGTTGGCTGGTCCAGGGTGGGCGCCACACGGCCATCACAATGGATGGCCCATCAGGGGATCCAGTTGAGAGAGAGAGAGAGAGAGAGAGAGAGAGAGAGAGAGAGAGAGAGAGAGAGAGAGAGAGAGAGAGAGAGAGAGAGTATACATGTAGTTCCTAACGTGCATCACAACCTCACACCTGTGCAGACTTGTCTTCTCTTCCATTTCAAACTACCCCATCCTCTATCCCGCATCATCTTCCTCTATTTCAATCATCCTATTAAAAAAATTGGGTAATTCCATTTTTCTACCGCAAAGGGTGGGAGTTCTACAATCGTTGGACCCCATCTCTTGTACTGTACAGGGAGGGAGTTCTACACTGGTGGGATCCCATCTCTTTAACATTCTCTACCGTCATACAAGTTTTTACACTTGAGTATAACTGTCAACATTCATCATTCATGACTCGCTGTATTCCATTCTTCCACTACTGTGGCATCATAACATTACTTTCTCACATTTTGTTATATGTATAACAATTCCCCTCCCTTTCTTGTTATGGCTTCTCGTTACTTTATCTTCTCAAGAATTTACAGCAAGAGTTAGAACAAGAAAGGCAAACACACACACACACACACACACACACAAGTACGTTCATGGAACAATAACAGTAGATGAATGCAATACACAATGCAAAACTGTAAATCAGTACAACATACAGAAGTTCAAACAGAGTTGTGACGAAATATTAAATTCTAGATTTGGGGATTCAGCAGAAGCAGTACAGAGCGAGGCCAGCGTGTGGTCTTCGGGAAGCAGAATACTTCCCAAATAAAGAAATCAATAACCAAGAGAGAAAGGCATCTGATGCGATGGACTTGTCTCCTGCAAGTCTAGAGGTAAAAGCAGTCAGAATTGGTAGATGCAGGCGAGGAGTAAATGATCGATCAACAAAGATAAACTTCGACATGGAGATGGGCTAAAAAGCTGGTGCCAAGTGCTAAAGCTGGGTGAGCAAGCAGCCAGAACGGATGGATGACATGCCATCTTTACCAAAAAGGACAACATGATTAAGGAGCGCTAGAGACAGCACAGGTACCCGGTAAGGGAGCGATGAAGGAGGAAGGAATCACATGGAGCCAGATGGCTCGGCTGGTCCCCTCCCAACCCAGGGCAACGTAATCATTCCAAACTCATGTTCATCATTTCTGCACCTGGGTGTGGACGGGGTCGTAGGAAAGGTTCGTGGAGGGCGATCCTAATATAGCCGGAATAGTGGAGACTAAACTCACAGAAGAGCGGAAGTCCAGACTCATATACGCAAGGAATACACAGCAGGAAGGAGGTAGAGAGGTGGATGGGCACCGCCTGCCTTGGCTGGAGCTAACGTCAAATTCCAGGAAATATCACTGGACGGCCCACTCAGGTCGTACAGAATGAAAACAAATACTAAAAGAACGACCAACATAACGTTTCTGTTTACATGCAGTCCTTCAGGAAAGAACCATCAGGATGGCTCGGAAAGCAGCCACACACTCACGCCTCAGGGACGACTGACCACTTGTGACGGTGTGTTTCAGCCAAAAGGAAACAGACGGCTAGCATTTCGTCTTCCAAGGAGCCGGACTGACAGAACATTTTAGAATGTATACAGAATTTCCAGGATCAATACATCACTAATCATACACGGGGTACGGTATGAAACTCCGACTCGCTACTGTACTAAGAGATAGTAACACACACACACCCACACTACACACAATATTCCCCGTACTGTACCAATAGATAATAACACATACACACACACACACACACACACACACACACACACACACACACACACACTACTCCTCGTACTGTACGAATAGATTATATATACAACAGAAAAAAATACGTGCGAAATACGGATGTACATATGAAAGCATGTGCGTAATCAAGTTCGAAGGTAGCAATATGCCGCCTGGGGAATAACAATATCTTTCCAGCCATGTACGGTAGTTGGAAAGTTGATTATTCCCAGCAGCAGGTGTAGCGTTCCTTGCTATGATCCCAGCAGCAAGTGTAACGTTCCTTGCTATGTTCCAAGAAGCAGGTGTAGCGTTCCTTGCTAAGTTCTCAGCAGCAGGTGCTACGTAGCGTTCCTTGCCAGGAAACCATTTCATCGACCAACCCCAGAGGGTGGATGATCAGCTGGGTTGACTGTGGACCGACAACCACAAACAGGATTCGAACCTATGCGCTCGACCTTGAGCGACCCGTGACTGCGTTACGCCGCGGTGGACCATTAATAAAATTTTCTTGCCTAGCTGACTGTATGACAACCCGCTGATCATTTCTTCCGGGCAATATAAGAAATTGTCGTATGTTGACATCACATATCCAGGCGGGTTAAATTACAGTTAGAAAATATGTACATATCCCCACAACCTGCACTTACTGTGTTAAAAATCTAAACTACTGAAAACGACTGAAAATTCCGAAGCTGGAACCCATAGAACGTAGGGATGTGATATATTTCACACTAGCAACGTCCTGAAAGATTTGGTTGACTGCCTACACTCTGAAAGCTGTTCGCCATTACCCTGAAAGGAATGGGAGGACTTTGTAAAATACGTGAATCTCACTGATTAATACAATCACTATACGTAGAAATATGAAAGGGTTCAATGCGTTTTATTTTCGCGAGGGAAATATATATTTTTGAGCATAGTGATAATGAGACTGGACAGGAAGTCGGTGTTACGTGTGTAAGGTTTAAATTTAAGGCTGTTGATTAGATAGGAAGGGGAAGTGTAGTCATGTTTCTAGCTAATGATGGCCACAATGTTACAGTGTACAGAAATTCACTTAAAACAGTATATACATCCTTTCACCAATACTCTTATCACGATATGTTTTAGTCTTCAAACATATCACTAGTTTTAAGCAAGTTTATTAATTTTCAATATTTTGGATGAAGCTCCAATGCTCAATAAATATTTCTTGTGTTTCAAATATGAGTCTGTGCAGTGCCATCTTACGTGAAACTCAGCAATGTAATGTAACTCTGCAACGAGATAATAATCTTTGTTTGTTAATGTGACAACAGATGATTCCTACAACGGACGTCTGACTCAGTGTTTTGTGAGGGCTTCAAATTTATCTAAAACATGTTGAGTGTAATGACTGGCTTCATGCAGCGGGTTAAAGGGGAGGGCTAGACAGGAACCTCAGCAAACGGTGGAGAGTGAACTAGGTATAAAAAAATCATAAGGTTCTTGAACATAATGTAGGTAACAACAATATGATGCTCTCGTGTCAAGCAAGTACTTTTGTCCACTGCTTAATTCCCAAAATATGCAATACCAGTTCTTAATTATGATTCCAAAAAAATATATAGAGAAATCCACTTCTTTGTCTTTTCAAATCTATTTTCTTTTTCCTATCACGTATGACAAGGGATGCCACATCAGGTATAGTTGTCTATGTCATTATACAGCGAACATATACAGTAATATACAGTAATTTCCATAAATGCTAGTCTAAATGTAAGGTTCCAAACTTGTTATTCCACAACAGGACTTTCTAGGACACCTCCAGTGTGCACTCCGCGCCACAACAAGCAAGGCCACAACTCGCCAGCAAGGCAGACTGATAATACCACTTTGTAACTTTATATTCCTTTTTCCCCTCTATTGTTCGTCCTGAACAGCCTGCCAACACCAACCTAGTTAGCTCACTGCCCTATACATCTGCAGTAAACTCATGTATCGTAAAATATAATTTAGGGAAATAGAGCAACTTCACCGTAGTTCCGTCTCACTGAACATAACGCTTAGGGCTGGACTTTACCACAAGCCTGTTACATCTTTTTGATAAACAGTCTTCACATTTTCGTGCCCTCTGTTTTAATAACCTATTCCTTTATTCTTCTTTTGCCGCCTGTTCCTTCCATTCACAGCCTGGCCTCAAACCGTGGGTGTAAAACACAAAACGAATTACAATCATTTGCAACCTTCACAGAAAGGCGTTGGGCTCTGCCGAAAAACGCGGGTGAATTGTGACAATTACAATTAGGTGTTCATCAACAACCCTAAAAGTTGACAACATGCAAAAATATAAATGAAATAGCAATTGTGATAAAAACAGTTACAACATGAGAATACAATGCGGGTGCGATACGCGGCGGGTGCTCCATAAGTAAGGACCATTGGCGGTCCAACTGGTCTATAGTGCTAAGGAAAATCTGGATCGGTGTCATGAATGTAGCCCGACTGATTCTCGCTGCTGAGGAACATCCAGACGATTGCAATCAATGGTGGAAACCTACATACAACATAAAAAGGGGAGTACATTCTTAACGAAAGTGTTGCTACGAAGAATTCCCGGGACTAGCCTAGCCCCTGAACAAGCATGATCATGGTCTCCGCTTCCCCACCCTCACACATTTCAACTTTCCGTGTCCATACTCTGACCCCAAGCGCTTGGTCACCTCTCACTAGGGCTGGTGTTGTGACCAAGTTCCATCATCTTTCACTCCTGTGAAGACGCCAGCTGATCATCCAGCTTCACCTGACCTAGGATTCTGACTCCCCAGTGACTCTGCTCCGGTGAACACACACTGAAGACTGAAGACGACAAACTACACAAAATGCCTAACAATCCTTCCCAAGACTTTCTCTTATCCAACTACAAATGACTGATTTACATGAAATATTTCCAGGGACATTTTCACAGCCACAAGGGTACAGTCGATGTAGTAAAGTGTGTACTAGACGAGCATCAAGACTCGTCTTTTGACATTATAGATATGACCCTCACTGGTGTATTGCTAACTCTGTTGCTGTAAGTGTTTTAAAAAACTCCTCACTTCAACATGTCCTTCATACAGCATCTCATCTGAAGTTCAGGTGAAGAGCAGCGAAGCTACAGGTTGGTAGCCTTGAGCAATGAGAGGCTAGGCCGCCAGGGTGGGGGACAACACTGGTAGACGGAGGGCCACCGCCAGGCTGGAGTGTGGGTGTAGACATTACTACAACAATGTGGCCTCCTCCACCTCTGCCAGTCCCCGACCCCTGCCCTCGACACCACCCTCCCCCCCTCTCACGCCACAGGGGACACCCTGGTGGGGACGGTGTTACGGGCGGCCAACACCACCATATTAGGTAGGCATCACCAGGATCATCACCACAGAGAACGATGAACAAGACGACAGACAGATACCTCATGGGAATGGAGCGTTTACTGTAGTGTAATACATAATTTGAATGCCTTATTCATTAACCCCCGACACACTGTGGATGGGTACGTGATATTCTTTGTTCGTTTAGGAAGGAACTACCTAGGCTACGTAAGGAAGCAACAACAGTCTAGGCTACGTAAGAGAGGAATTGCCTGAGCTACATAAGCAAGTAACTGCCTGTGCTACGTAAGAAAGCAACTGCCTCAGCCAATTAAGGAAGGAACTGCCTAAACCAATTAAGGAAGGAACTGCCTAAACCAATTAAGGAAGGAACTGCCTAAACCAATTAAGGAAGGAACTGCCTAAGCTACATAATTTTCACCAAGAAAATATCTGAATAACTTGAGCCAATCTTCGTTCTTTGAGGCTCTGTGGGAAGCTGGCGTGTTGGCGTTGCTGGCCAGGTCTTGGATACGTCTAGGCTTGTGTCTCTGTTGTCTTCTAGTTAAACTTATTTACCATTTGATGTGATTATAAAATCGTTGATGCTAATCTGCGATATTTTCGATGTCGAGGTATTTGTCATTTGTGACGAAGCGTAGAACCATATGCTATACCTTTGAGCTCAGGCATGTGTGATTTGGTGAGGTGTATAGGTAATAGGGGGAAGACCAGTATGTGGAGGATGACAGCATTTACATGATGTAAATTCTGCATCTCCGAGAGGAAGCACAATCTGTACAGGGTGGTCAGGACTGATATACCTTCTGTAGTTCATTTCATACTGGCCGTAACCCTGACATCACACTAACCCTGGCTTGTCCAGCCCTTCACGTCAGCCCATTCCCTCACGTCAGCCTAGCCCCTCACGTCAGCCTAGCCCCTCAAGTCAGCCCAACCCCTCACGTCAGCCCAGCCCTGGGTGGAGGCGGCCCCGTGAGTGTGAAGGTCAGGCCACTTATGTGCGAGGAGCGCACCATCTTGAGGCTGAGAGCCGTGGCGGCAGGTCCTGGTAAGGGCGGCTGCCTACCTCCCAACCCTCCACTCGGCGGTGTACGGTTGCCTCCCGCTCTCTCCTATCCTCCCGCTGATGTAAATATTACCCAGGTTACTGCCGGCGCCTCCTGCAGTGCCTCCTTGATGCACCTGCTCGGGTTACATGCTGCAAGTCTCGCCTCACTCCGCCTACACTACCCCAGTCCGCCGTTTCTCTTACCATTTGTCCTTCTGTTGCCTCTCCCGACAACTGGCAGCAAGCATGACCACCAGCCGCCCACACGACCATCTGTCGTCTGCCATGTTACTATACACCAACACTCACCTCCCATTCGTCATCTATTTACACGTCATGTGGAACTTGGACACGTCTTTCAATAAGACGAAGGTTTTTCAAATAATTACCACGCAAGCGGCCAAGGACGTCAACATTCTTGCCCGGCTGTGAGTCATGTTTACAGGTTTAAAACAAAACAAAAAAAAAATCGCCTAGAAATCGTCAAAAATATCAATGATTCTGACAGGCCTTCAACAAGTCAATTTTCTTGCTAAGTCCAGCAAGTTCATACCACACTAATAACGATAGCGAGTGTAGGGAGAGGAAAAGGACGACATAAGGAAACACTGAGCCTACTAGGCTACATCCCCGAGCGAGGCGCGGTGAACCTTGATATATTAATTATCAATACTTCAACACACCTGGTTCAATTTGGGCTCCGAAGTCAAAGGTTCAATTATTCACTCAATCTCAATGTTCTGTAGAGGAATATGAAAAAAAAAATCAAAGAATTCCTTTGAGCTTTAGTGATCACATATATGGTTGTGGTTACGTAAATACTGCCCGGTAACTGTAAGATCTTGTGCCAGACGTCCACTTTCAAGATAGTACAGCTGGAGGTATCTGCCTGTTACAGGATCAGCCTTCCAAAAACTATCAATCTGTACTATTTGCCCTATTATGCCGTTTGCACCTGCCGTGCTTTCTGCAAGTGTAGTAACATGAGCACCTGTCGTACCACATGCAGCTGCGGTACATGTGCACCTGCGGTACCAAGTGCACCTGCAGTACCATCTGTACCTGCGTTACCATCTACACCTACAGTAACATCTGCACTTGCGTCATTGTGTGCATCTGTGGTGCCATATGCATCTGATGTACCGTTTACACATGCGGCATCATCACATCTGCGGTTCCATCTGCAGCTGCGGTACCGTGTGCAACTGTGGTACCACATGCACCTGCGGTATCATCAGTGCCTGCGGTACAATCTGTGCCTGCGGTAACATGTGGGCCTGCGGTACAATCTGTGCCTGCGGTACCATGTGGGCCTGCGGTACAATCTGTGCCTGCGGTACTATGTGGGCCTGCGGTACAATCTGTGCCTGCGGTATGCCTTATATCTCCGTCCAACACAGTAACGGTGGGGTTCTGGGGCAGTATGGGGGTTGTGGGACAGTTGTGGTCGTGGGACGATGCTTGGGGTCGTGGGGTGGTGTTGGGGGTTGTGGGGTGGTGTTGGGGGTCATGAAACGGTACTGGAGGTCGTAGGACGGTGCTGGGGGTCGTGGGGTGATGTTGGGGTCATGGGTTGGTGTTGGGGGTCGTGGGGTGGTGTTGGGGTCGTGGGGTGGTGTTGGGGTCATGGGATGGTGTTGAGGGTCATGACACGGTGTTGGGGTGGAACATGGAAGGCAGGTTACCAACAACATCCACACTTCCCTTTCACCCTCCTGGTGCAAGTGATGAGTCACTGGCCAAGCCTCGCCCCACACCCACACCATCACCACCTGCCGCCTCACCCGCCAAGCCTCGCCCCACACCCACACCATCACCACCTGCCGTCTCACCCGCAACAGACAACCACTCGGAAAAAAAAACTATTATCTGAAAAGATTCTTTCTCGCAGGTGTGGAGAGCCCGAGGTACGACGGAGGAACTGAAACACTTCGTGTGATGACGTTGCAGGTATCTTCGCCGGCGACTGTATACGTTAAGCCTTGAGGCTGTATAATGCAGACCAGAAAGTGATACAAGAGGATAAGTGAAACTGACTTGTACACCACCAATATCGGTCCTGAATCAAGAACAGGATGAGGAACGTGGCCGACAGTAGGACAAAGAAGGAGAGCGATATTTCCCAAGGGAACCAGAGGACCCATATCCCGAGCAGCTCCAGACCATATCAACAAGGGTGTCAGTGTGGGCATCACCATTACCACCAGCGTCAGGTCCTCTACTTGGCCATGCAAGCCACGTCGCCATTCGGACAGCCGCACCTGGAATGTCAATGGCAGGGAAAAGGTTTCAACCATGACACCGTCCAGCCTCCGGAAGTCATGTCACCAACCGGGCTACAGCCATGGCACTGCTCACACTTCAAGCATGACACCGTCCTCTGCTCCGGCCATGACCTGACGTCAAGGTTCCAGCCATGATACCGACCAGACTCCAGCCATGTAATAATTTAGGCTCAAGCCATGAGGTCGTCCACACTCCAGCCATGATCCCTGCGTAAGACACCTTGCCCACTCCGCCGCCCCACAAACTGCCACACCACAAATGGGCTTCGAACTTACTTTCTTCCTCCCAGAAAAGTCATTAGCACACTAACCTACAAATGAGAAAACTTTTTCTATTATATCTCTCAGTATATGTGTAATCACCTATTCATATTGTTCGGGGAGGGAGTTCTATACTTGTGAGGCCCCAGCCATTGAACTTTCTCTACTACGTCACAACTTAAAATTTTGTGTTGTCATCACTCACAATTTTCTTCGTTCATTCCATTCTTCCACCACTGTGATACCACTAAGGCACTTCTTTACATCTTTTCTAATATGTTTTTTGTTATATTTCATGTTATGGCCTCTGCATATTGCTCACTGTTGACATCATGGAACTGGTTTAAAATTAAAACTTAAATGTCATGATCCACTTACTCATTACTCTTCTCTCTTCCAAAGTGGACAAATCTATAAAGTCTAACCTTTCGCTGTTACTCAACTCAATTTGAGACCATCTTGGTTGCTCTCCTCTTGAAATTCTTAGTTTTATGTTTCTTAAATTCAAGTAAGGTGCCCTAATGTAGGATGTGTACAGCTTGTTGAATGTTTCTTAATCCATGAACATGAATGCAATTTTAATATTTGTCAAAAGAAAGCTTGCTTACTGTTCTCCTACGGTGAAATAAGACAACACACATACTGAAGACTCGCAGCTCAGACATCTAGCTAGAAGGGATGGAAGTCCTGTGCTGCTACTGTAACCCATCCTACTATATGAATAAATAAGCCTATACCTTACAAACTGATATGTTTGCCATACTCATCTCCCCTGAGCTTGCAAATGCAACAACCACAGACAGTTTAATAATCTCTGATTCTATCCTCACTATTTGCCCTAAGTACGTTGAGACCAACATGTAAACCGTTTGTGTCTGGGGCCAGATAAAGATAGGCTTGCAAAGCCAGTAATAGAATTTAAATCAAACTTGCGAATTCCCTTGTTGATGATACTGTCAAAGATACACTAAAGGGATGCTGAAGACAATACTACATTCTTAAATAAATTTAAAAACTGCCATCAAGAATGAAATAACGGATGAATTTGCAGCAAGTACATGAGTGCATATAAGCAATAAGATACACGTTTGCCATCAAAATGAAATGTAGAAAGAAAAACCTGGGTATGTAGGAGTAACAACATGATGAGGAGGTTATAAAATAACACTTTCCGATTATATCTCGGCATTACGTACTTATTAGTGCTTCAGTTTCTGGCGTTTACTTTGACAGGCTATAAGTGCTCATGGCGCATTGGTTTCTGTAGTTAGGGTGCCAAAGTGCGTACTAACGTAATTATGCTGGCTAGGGTAAAGGTACAATTGGCGCAATAATTTCGTTATTTCTTAGGTTACAGGTACTACTGACAGCTTACTTTCGTTATGTTAGCTCAAGTTTGCACTGTATGACTGGCTCTTACGTTTTAGTGGTTTTATGTTTGTTACGCTAAAGGTCTGATGCTTTAATTTCTTTGGTTAAGAGTGTCATGGAAAAGTTTGTTAAACATGAAATACTGTCTTCGATATCAGTTTCCAAAATAAATATTTTGAAGAAAGAAAACTTATTGTATGATAAGCA
>JAUTXX010077701.1:0-17093 GCA_032273605.1 Panulirus laevicauda
TGGAGTCTCTCCTGTTGATATACAGAAGGATGGAGTCTCTCCTGTTGATATACAGAAGGATGGAGTCTCTCCTGTTGTTATACAGAAGGATGGAGTCCCTCCTGTTGTTATACAGAAGGATGGAGTCTCTCCTGTTGATATGCAGAAGGATGGAGTCTCTCTTGTTGGTATACAGAAGGATGAAGGTTCTCCTATTGGTATACAGAAGGATGGAGTCTCTCCTGTTGGTGTATGGGATGCTGGAGTTCCACTTGCTGATGTAATTGTGACTGGAGTCCCTCCTAGTGATGTATTGCAGGCTGTAGTGTCTTCTGGTGATGTACAGGACACTGGAATCTCTCTTGACTCTGTACGGGAGGCTGGAGTCTCTCCTGGTGATATATGGGAGGTTAGAGTCTTTTCTGGTGATTTACAGGAAGTTGGAGTCTCCCCTGGTGATGTACGTGACGCAGGGGTCTCTCCTGGTGATGTACGGGAGGTTGGAATCTCTCTGTTTGATATAAGGGAAGCTGGAGTTTTTCTTTGTGACGTATAGGAGGTTGAAGTCTCTCCTTGTTATATAGATAAGGCTAGAGTCTCGTATGGTAATGTACACGACGCTGGAGTCCCTCCTGGTAATGTACAGGAAGCTGAAGTCATTATTGGTGATGTATTCGGGGGCTGGAGTCTCTCCTTGTGAAGTATGGGAAGCTGGAGTCTCTTCATATCATATAGAAGGTTGGAGTCATCCCTGGTGATATATGGTAGGCTGGGGAGTCTCCTGGTGATGTACGGGAGGTTGAAGTGTCTCCTGGTAATGTATGGGGGAATGGAGTCTCTTCTGGTGATGTTCGCGAGGCTGGATTCTCTATTGGTGATGTACGGGAGGCTGCAGTCTGTCATGGTGATATATAGGAGGCTAGAGTCTCTCATACTGATCTAGAGAAGTTATAGTCTCGCCTGGTAATGTACAATAGTCTGGAGTCTCTCTTGGTGATGTTGTAGTGGAGGGTACAGGAGATGCCGTGGTGCAGTGGAGGACGGAGCAGGTCTCTTCCTAAAGTGGAGGAGGGAACTGGTGTCTTGCTATAGTGGAAGTCGCAGCAGATGCCTTGCTACAGTGAAGGACGAAGCAGGTGTCTTGCTACAGAGGAAAACAGAGCCGGTGCCTTGCTACAGTGGAGAAAGAAGCAGGTATCCTGTTAAACAAGAAAATGCAGCAGAAGCCTTCTTAAAGTGGATGAAGCAGCATATGTCTTTCTACAGTGGAGTAGGGAGCAGGTACCTTGCTGCAGTGGAAAATGCAGTGGAGGTCGCAGCAGATGCCTTCCTACAGTGGACGACGGAGCAAATGCCTTGCTGCGATGGAGGAAGGGGCAGGTGCTTTGCTACAATGAAGGAAGGAGCAGATGCCTTGCTACAGTGGAGGGAGGAGCAGATGCCTTGCTACAGTGGAGGGAGGAGCAGATGCCTTGCTACACTGGAGGAAGGAGCAGGTGCCTTGGTACAGTTGAGAATGAATCAGATGCCTTGCTACATTGGACGACGCAGCAGGTGCCTTGCTACAGTGGAGAGCGCAGCAAGTGCCTTGCTACATTAAAGGAAGCAGCAGATACCTTGCTGCAGTGGAGGACGGTGCAAATGTCTTGTTGTAGTGGACGACGCAGCAGATGCCTTGCTACAGTGGGGTACTGAGGTTTCTTCCTACAGTCGAGACCGCAGAAGGCGCCTTGCTACAGTGGAGGACGGAGAAGGTGTCTTGCTGCAGTCGAGGTAACAGCAAGTGCTTTGCTAAAGTGGAGGACGCAGCAGGTGCCTTATTACAATGGAGGTCGCAGGAGATGCCTTGCTACATTGGAAGACGCAACAGGTGCCTCGCAACACTGTTGGATAGAGCAGGTACCTTGCTTTATTGGAGGATGCATCAGGTGCCGTACTACAGTAGAGATTGAAGCAGGTGCTTTGCTACAGTGGAGGACGCTGGAGATGTCTTGCTACAGTGGAGGTCAGAGCAGGTTCTTTGCTACAATAGAGAACACAAAGGTTGCATTGATACATTGTAAGACGGAGCAGTTGCCTTGCTACTGTGGTGGACGGAGGAAGTGCTTTGCTACAGTAGAGGACGGAGCATATACTTTGCTACAGTTGAGTAGGAACCAGATGCCTTGCTACAGTGAAAGACGCAGCAGGTGTCTTGCTAAAAGTGAGGTCACAGCAGGTACCTTGCAACAATGGAGGACGCAGCTGGGGTCTTGCTACAGTGAAGGATGGTGATGGAGCCTTGCTACACTGAAGGAGGAATCAGGTGCCCTATTAGAGTGGAGTAGGTAGCATGTGCCTAGCTACAGTGGAAGACGGAGCAAGTGCCTGGCTACATATGAGAACAGAGCAGTTGCATCGGTACAGTTGAAGACGGAGCAGGTGCCTTGCTACACTGGAGGACGCAGCAGATGCCTTGCCACGGTGGAGGACGGAGGAAATGCCTTCTTGCAGTGGAGGACGGAGGAAATGCTTTACTACATTGGAGTAAGGAGCAGGTGCCTTGCTACAATGGTAGACGGAGTAGTTGCATCGGTACAGTTGAGGACGAGCAGGTGCTTCGCTTAAAATGAGGACGGAGGAAATGCCTTGCTACAGTTGAGAATGGAGCAGATGTCTTGCTACAATGGAGGAGGCAGCAGGTGCCTTGCTACACTGGAGGACGCAGAAGATGCCTTGCTACAGTAGAGAACGCAGCAAGTGTCTTGCTACATTGGAAGGAGCAGCAAGTAACTTGATAGAGTGTAGGACGAAGCAGATGCCTTGCTGCAGTGGAGGACACAGCGGATACCTTGCCACAGTGGAGGACGGAGCAGGTGCTTTTCTATGATGGAGGATGTAGGAGGTTGTTTGCCACAGTGGAGGAAGCAGCAGGCGCCTTGCTAGAGCAAAGGACGCAGAAGATGCCTTGGTACAGTGTAGGACGCAACAGGTGCCTTGCTACAATGGAGAACGCAAAAGATGCCTTGTTACAGTGGAGATCGCAGCAAGTGGCTTGCTAGATTGGAGGAAGCAGCAGATACCTTGATACAGGGTAGGACGAAGCAGATGCCTTGGTACAGTGGAGGACACAACAGACGACTTACCACGGTGGAGGAAGGAGGAAATGCCTTGGTACAGTGGAGGACGGAGCAGATGCCTTGCTACATGGGAGGATGCAACAGGTGCCTTCCTACAGTGGAGGGTGCAGAAGATGCCTTGCTTCATTGGAGGACGCAACAGATGCCTTGTTACATTGGAGGAAGGAGCACATGCCTTGTTACAGTGAAGAACGCACCAAGTGCCTTGCTACATTGGAGGAAGCAGCCGATATCTTGCTGCAATGCAGGACAGAGCAGATGTCTTTCTGCAGTGGACGAAGCAGCAGGTGTCTTGCGACAGTGGAGTACGGAGAAGGTTTCATGCTGCAGTCGAGGCCGCAGACGGTGCCTTGCTACAGCGGAGAAAGGAAAAGTTGTCTTGCTACAGTCGATGTAGCAGCAGGTGCTTTGCTAAAGTGGAGGACGCAGCAGGTGCCTTGCTACAATGGTGGTCGCAGTAGATGCTTTTGTACAGTGGAGGACGCTGGAAATGGCTTGCTACAGTGGAGGACGGAGTAGATGCCTTGTCACAGTGGAGGGCGGAGTAGATGCCTTGTTACAGTGGAAAACACAGCAAATACCTTGCCGCAGTTGAGGACTCAGCAGATGCCTTGCTACAGTGTAGGACAGAGCAGATGCCTTGATACAGTGGAAGACGTAGCAGGTGCCTTGCTACATTGGAGGACGGAGCACATGCCTTGCTGCAGCGGAGGAGGCAGCAGGTGCCATGCTACAGTTTAGAAAGCAAAAGGTGCCTTGCTACAGTTTAGGACGCAGGAGGTGCCTTCATACAGTTGTGGAGAAAGCATACGTAGAGGACGCAGCCGTTGCCTTACCTCGGTGGAGGATGGAGCAGGTGCCCTCTTACAGTGGATGACGCAGCAGGAGGGCGCAACAGGAGTCTTGTTGCAGGTGAGGACGCAGCAGGTGCCTTGTTACAGTGAAGAAAGCAGCATGTGCCTTACTACAGTGGAGGATGCAGGAGGTGTCTTGCAACAGTGGAGTTCGGAGCAGGTGCCTTGCCACTGTGGAGTACTAAGCAGGTGCCTTGCTACAGTGGAGGACGGAGTAGGTTCTTTGTTACAGTAGACAACGCAGCAGTTGCCTTGGTAAATTGTTAGACGGAGCAGTTACCTTGTTAAAGTGGACGGAGCAAGTGCCCTGCTACAATAGAAGACAAAGCATATGCCTTTCTACAGTGGTGCAAGGAGACGATGCCTTGCTATGGTGGAGGACGCAGCAGTTGTCTTGCTAAGTGGTGGACGCAACAAATGACTTGCCACAGTGAAGGACAGAGAAGGAGCCTTGCTACAGTGGAGTAGGGAACAGCTGCTCTGCTACAATGAAGTAGGCAGCAGGTGCCTTGCTACAGTGAAAGGAGAAGAAAGCGCCTTGCTACAGTTGAAAACAAAGCAGGTGCCTTGCTACACTGGAGGACGCAGCAGATGCCTTGCCACGGTGGAGGACGGAGTAAATGCCTTTCTACAGTGGAGGACTGAGGAAATGCCTTGCCACATTAGAATGAGGAGCAGGTGCCTTGCTACAATGGAAGAAGGAGCAGTTGCACCGGTACAGTTGAAGACGAGCAGGTGCCTCGCTTAAGATGAGGATGGAGGAAATGCCTTGCTACAGTTGAGGACGAAGCAGACGCCTTGCTACAATGGAGGAGGCAGCAGGTGCCTTGCTACACTGGAGGACGCAGAAGATGCCTTGCTACATTTGAGGAGGCAATGGGTGCTTTGCTAAGGTGGAGGACTCAGCAGATGCCTTGCTACAGATGAGAACTCAGCAAGTGTCTTGCTACATTGGAGGAAGCAGCAGATACCTTGGTACAGTGTAGGACGAAGCAGATACCTTGCTGCAGTGGAGGGAACAGCAAGTTCCTTGTCACAGTTGTGAACGCAGCATGTGTCTTTAGCAGTGGAGGGTGGAGCACATGCCTTGCTACAGTAGAGGACGGAGCAGGTGTCTTGATACAGTCGAGGTCACGACAGGGGCTTTGCTACAGTGGAGGATTGACCAGGTGCCTTGCTACAGTGGAGGATGCAGCAGGTGTCTTCCAACAGTATAGGATGGAGTAAGTATCTTGCTATAGTGAAGAACGGAGTAGGTATCTTGCTATAGTGGAGGATGCATCACGTGCCTTGCTACAGTGGAGGGTGGAGCAGGTGCTTTGCCAAAGTGGAGTACAAAGCAGGTGCCTTGCTACAGCGGAGGACGCTGGAGATGCCTGGCTATGGTGGAAGACAGAGCAAATGTCTTGCTGCAGTGGACGACGCAGCAGATGCCTTGCTACAGTGGAGGTTACAGCAGATGCCTTGACACAGTGGAAGACGGAGAAAGTGTCTTGCTACAGTCGAAGTAGCAGCAAGTGCTTTGCTAAAGTGGAGGACGCAGCAGGTGTCTTGCTACAGTGGAGGTCACAGGAGATGCCTTGCTACGGTTGATGACGCAACAGGTGCCTTGCTAGAGTGCAAGCTGGAGCAGGTACCTTGCAATAGTTTAGGATACATCAGGTGCGTTGAGAGAGTGGAGGATGCAGCAGGTGCCTCGCTACAGTGTACGCTGGAGCAGGTCAGTTGCAATAGTGGAGTATGTATCAGGTGCCTTGTTACAGTGGAGGGTGGAGCAGGCGCCTTGCCACTGTGGAGTACTAAGCAGGTGCCTTGCTATAGTGGAGGACGATGGGGATGCCTTCTTGTAGTGGAAGACGCTGGAGATACCTTGTTACAGTGGAGGACGGAGCAGATGCCTTGTTACAGTGGAAAACGCAGCAGGTACCTTGCCACAGTTAAGGACTCAGCAGATGCCTTGCTACTGTGTAGAACAGAGCAGGTGCCTTGCTACAGTGGAGGACGTAGCATGTGCCTTGATACAGTGGAGGACGGAACAGGTGCCTTTCTATAGTGGAGGACGGAGTGGATGCCTTGCTGAGTGAAGGACGCAGAAGGTGCCTTGCCACAGTGAAGAACGCAGAAGGTGCCTTGCAACAGTGAAGAACGCAGAAGATGCCTTGCAACAGTGAAGAACGCAGAAGGTGCCTTGCCACAGTGAAGAACGCGGAAGGTGCCTTGCCACAGTGAAGAACGCGGAAGGTGCCTTGCAACAGTGGAGGAGGCAATAGATGCCTTGCTACAGTTTAGGACGCAGCAGGGGTCTTGCTACAGTAGGGGACGGAGCTGGTGACTTCTTATATTTGTGGGGGGGAGCATAGGTTTTGCTATAATGGTGGAGCCAACAGTTGCCTTGCCTTAGTGAAGGAACCAGCATGTGCCTTGCTACAGTGAAGGATGCAGGAGGTGCCTTGCCACAGTGGAGTACGTAGCAGGTGCCTTGCCACTGCGGAGAACTCAGCAGGTGCCTTACTACAGTGGAGGACGGAGCAGAAGTCTTGTTGAAACGCAGCAAGTGTCTTGCTGAAGTAAAGGTGACGGCTGGTGCCTTGTTTAAGTGTATGATGGAGCAAAAGCCTTGCTATGATGGATGAAAGAGCAAGTGCTTTGCTACAGTGAATGTTGGAGCAGGTGCCTTGTCACGGTGGAGGACCAATCAGGTGTTTTGCTGTAGTGGAGGACGGAGAAAGTGGTATATTACAGTGGAGTAGCGAGCAGTTGCCCTGATACGTTGCCTTGCGACAGTGGACGACGCAGCAGTTTCCTTGCTACAGTGAAGGATAGAGCAAATGCCTTGGTACAGTGGAGGACGGAGCAAATTATTTGGTACAGTGGAGGACGGAGCACATGCTTTGCTAAATGGGAGAAGGCAACAGGTGCCTTGCTACATGGGAGAAAGTAGCAGGTGCCTTGCTACAGTAGAGGATGCAGAAGATGCCTTGCTTCATTGGAGGACGCAACAGGTGCCTTGCTACAGTGGAAGAAGGAGCAGAGGGTTTGTTACAGTGGACAACGCACTAAGTGCCTTGCTTCATCGGAGGAAGCAGCAGATATCTTGCTGCAGTGGAGAGCAGAGCAGATGTCTTTCTGCAGTGGACGACGCAGCAGGTGCCTTGCGACAGTGGAGACGGAGAAAATTTTATGCTACAGTCGAGGCCGCAGAAGATGCCTTGCTACAGCGGGGGACGGAAAAGGTGTCTTGCTACAGTCGAAGTCGCAGCAGGTGCCTTGCTGAAGTGGAGGACGCAGCAGGTGCCTTGTTACAATGGTGGTCGCAGGTGATGCCTTGGTACAGTGGAGGAAGCAGCAGGTGCCTCGCTATAGTGTAGGATGGAGCAGGTACCTTGCTATAGTGGAGGATGCATCAGGTACCTTGCCACAGTAGTGGGTGGAGCAGGTGCCTTAGCAAAGTGGAGTACTAAGCAGGTGCCTTGCTACAGCGGAGGACGCTGGAGATGTCTTGCTACAATGGAGGACGGAGTAGGTGCCTTGCTACAGTGGAGGACGCAGCCATTGCCTTACCGTAGTGGAGGACGAGCAGATGCCTTCTTACAGTTTTGGACGCAGCAGGAGCCTTGTTACAGTGGAGGACGCAACAGGAGCCTTGTTGCAGTAGAGGACGCAGCAGGTGCCTTCTTACAGTTTAGGACGCAGCAGGTGCCTTCTTACAGTTTAGGACGCAGCAGGTGCCTTCTTACAGTGGTGGACACGGCATGAGCCTTGCTACAGTGGAAAATGCAGGAGGTGCCTTGCAACAGTGGAGTACGGAGCAGGTGCCTTGCCACTGTGGAGTACTGAGCAGGTGCCTTGCTACAGTGGAGGACACAAGAGCCTTGCTACAGTGCAGAACGTCGCAGATGCCTCGCTACAGTGGAGAGCGTTGCAAGTGCCTTGCTAGATTGGAGGAAGAAGATACCTTGATACAGCAGAGGACGAAGCAGATGCCTTTCTGCAGTGGAGAACACAACAGATGCCGTGCCACAGTGGAGGACGGAGGAAATGCCTTGGTACAGTGGAGGACGAAGCAGATGCCTTGCTACATTGGAAAAGACAGCAAGTGCTTTACTACAGTGGAGGATGCAGAAGATGCCTTGCTTCATTGGTGGACACAACAGGTGCCGTGCCACAGCGGAGGACGGAGCAAATACCTTGTAACAGTGGAGAACGCACCAAGTGCCTTGCTACATTAGAGGAAGCAGCCGATATCTTGCTGCAATGGAGGATAGAGCAGATTCTTGATGCAGTGGACGACGTAGCAGGTGCCTTGCGACAGTGGAGTACGAAGATGGTTTCTTGCTATAGTCGAGGCTGCAGAAGGTGCCTTGCTACAGCGGAGGAAGGAAAAGTTGTCTTGCTGCTTTCGAGGTCGCAGTAAGTGCTTTGCTAAAGTGGAGGACGCAGCAGGTGCCTTGCTACAGTGAAGGTCGCAGATCCTTTGCTACAGTGGAAGAAACAACAGGTGCCTCGCTAGAGTGTAGGATGGAGGAGGTATATTGCTATAGTGGAGGAAGCATCAAGTGCCTTGCCAGAGTGGAGGGTGGAGCAGGTGCCTTTCCAAAGTGGAGTGCTAAGCAGGTGCCTTGCTACAATGGAAGACGCTGGAGATGTCTTGCCACAGTGGATTATGGAGCAGGTGCCCTGTTACAGTGGAAAACACACCAAGTACCTTGCCACAGTTGAGGACTCAGCAAATGTCTTGCTACTGTGTAGGACTGAGCAGGTGCCATGCTACAGTGGAGGACGGAACAGATGCTTGCTACAATGGAGGACGCAGCAGGTGCCTTGCCACAGTAGAGAACGCAGCAGGAGCCTTGCTACAGTGGATGAAGTAAAAGGTGCCTTGCTACAATGGAGGAGGCAATTGGTACCTTTCTACAGTTTAGGACGCAGCAGTTGCCTTGATACAGTTGTGGAGGGAGTATATGTTTTGTTATAATGGAGGATGCAGCCGTTGCCTTACCTTAGTGGAGAATAGAGCAGGTGCCTTCTTACAGTGGATGACGCAGCAGGAGCCTTGATACAGTGGAGGACGCAACAGGAGCCTTGTTGCAGTGGAGGACGCAGTAGGTGCCTTGTTACAGTGGAGAACTCAGCATTTTCCTTGCTACAGTAGAGGATGCAGGAGGTGCCTTGCCACAGTGGAGTACAGAGGAGGTGCCTTGCCACTTTGGAGTACTCAGAAGGTGCCTTGCTACAGTAGAGACTGCAGCAGGTGCCTTGGTACGTTGGGGGATGCAGCAGGTGCCTTGCTAGAGTGGAGGATGGAGCAGGTGTTTTGCTACAGCGGAGTATGGAGCAGATGCCTTGCGACAGGGGAGCATCCAGCATATCCCTTGCTACAGTGCTGACGGAATCACGTGCTTTGGTACAGCGGAGGATGGAGCAGGCGCCTTGTCACAGTGGATTACCAAGCAGTTGCCTTGCTACACTGGAGGACGTAGCAGATGCGTTCCTACATTAGAGGATGAGGCAAGCGCCTTGCTACAGTGGAGGACGGAACAGGTCCCTCGCGACATTAGAGGAAGCAGCAGGTGCCTTCCTACAGTGGAGGACGCCAAAGGTGCATTGATACGGTGGAGAACGTAGCAGATGCCGTTGCGACAGTGGAGGACGCTGCAAGTTCTTTGCCACAGTTGAGGACGCAGCATGTGGCTTTAATAAAGGAGGAAGGAGCAGATCCCTTTCTGCAGTGGAGGACGGAGTAGATGTCTTGCTACAGTCGAGGTTACAGCAGGGGCTTTGCTACAGTGAAGGATTGTCCAGGTGCCTTGCTACAGTGGTGGATGCATCAGGTGCCTTGCTACAGTGCAGAGTGAAGGTGCTATGCCAAAGTGGAGTACTAAGCAGCTGCTTTGCTACAGTGGAGGATGCTGGAGATACCTGGTTACGGTAGAGGACAGAGCAAATGTCTTGCTGCAGTGGACAACGCAGCAGATGTCTTGCTACAGTGGAGGTTACAGTAGATGCCTGGTACAGTAGAAGACGGAGAAGGTGTCTAGATACAGTGGAGGTCGCAGGAGATGCCTTGCTACAGTTGAAGACGCAACAGGTGCCTCGCTACAGAGTAGGATGGAGCAGATGCCTTGCAACTGTGGAGGATGCAACAGGTGCCTCGTTACAGTGGAGGGTGGAGCAGGTGCCGTGCCACTGTGGAGTACTAAGCAGGTGTCTTGCTATAGTGGAGGATGCTTGATATGCCTTGATACTTTGGGGACGGAGCAGGTGCCTTGTTACAGTGGGAAAACTCAGTAGGTACCTTACCACAGTTGAGGACTCAGCAGATGCCCTGTTACTGTGTAGGACAGAGCAGGTGCCTCGCTACAGTGTAGGACGCAACAGGTGCCTTGCTACAGTGGAGGGCTGAAAAAGTGCAGCAGTTTCCTTGCTACAGTGGAGGACGAAGCAAATGCCTTGGTACAGTGGAGGACGGGGTAAATGCCTTGCTACGGTGGAGGACGGAGCATAAGCCTTGCTACAGTGGAGGACCGAGCAGATGCCTTGCTAAAGTAGAGGACGCAGCAGATACTTTGCTACAGTGTAGAATGGAGCAGATACGTTGCTACAGTGGTGAATGCAGCAGATGCCTTGCTACAATGAAGGATGGAGCAGGTGCGGTGCTACCGTGGAGGACGCAGAAGGTGCCTGCTGTAGTGGAGGACGCAAATGGTGCCTTGTCACAGTGGAGGAGGTAACAGGTGCCTTGATATAGTGGAGGACGCTGCTGGTGCCTTACTACAGTGGAGGACGCAGTAGGTTCCTTGCTACAGCGGAGGAATGAGCATGTTCCTTGCTACAGTAGATAATGCAGGAGTTGTCTTGCTACAGGGGTGGATGCAGCAGGTGCCTTGCCGCAGTAGAGAACGCATCAGGTGGCTTGCTGCAGTGGAGGATGTAATAGGTGCCTTGCTGCAGTGGAGGACGCAGCAGGTACCTTACTATAGTGGAGGACGCAGCAGGAGCTATGTTAAAGTGGAGGAGGCAACAGGAACCTTGTTGCAGTGGAGGACGCAGCAGGTGTCTTGCTCCATTATAGGAAGGAGCAAGTGCCTTGCTGCAGTGGAGGACGCAGCAGGAGCCTTGACACAGGGGGGAACAGAGCAAGTGCGTTATTACAGTTGAGGACACACCAGGTGCCTTACTACAGTGGAGTACGGAGCAGGTTCCTTGCTACAGTTGTGGACGGAGCATATGCCTTGCTTTAATGGAGGATGCAGCTGGTGCCTTGCCAAAATGGAGTACTCAGCAGGTGCCTCGCTACACTAGAGGACACAGAAGGTGCCTCGCTACATAGGAGAATTTGGCAGGTGCCTTGAGACAGAGGAGGACGAAGCAGGTGCCTTCCTACAATAGAGGATGCAATAGGTGCCATTCTACAGTGGAGAATAGAGCAGGTGTCTTACGACAATAAAGGAAGCATCAGGTGCCTTGCTACAGTGGAGGAAGGAGTAGGTGTCTTACTTCAGTGAAGGATGGAGAAGGTGCTTTGTTACAGTGAAGGAGGGAGCAGATGCCTTGCTAGAGTGGAGTAGGGCGCAGGTACCTTACTACAGTGAAAGTCGGAGCAAGTGCCTTGCTAAAGTGGAGAATGCAGCAGGTTCCTTGCTACAGTGGAGGACGGAGCAGGTGCCTTTCTACAGTGGAGGACGCAACAAGTGCCTTGCTACAGTTGACGACGCAGCAGGTGCTTTGCTACAGTGAAGGACGGAACAGGTGCCTTGCTACAGTTGTGGACAGAGCAGATGTTTTGCTGTAATGGAGGACACGGAAGTTGCCTTGCCTTAGTGGAGGACTGAGCAGGTGCCATGTTACACTGGATGACACAGCAGGAGCCTTGTTGCATTGGAGGACGCAGCAGGTACCTTGCTACAGTGGATGACGCAGCATGTGCATTACTACAGTGGAGGATGAGCAGATGCCTTGCCAGAGTGGAGGACGGAGTGGGTGCCTTTCCACTATGGAGTACTCAGCAGGTGCCTTGCTACACTGGAGGTTGAAGCAGGTGCCTAGCGACGTTGGAGGACGCAGCAGGTACCTTGGCAGTGGGAAACGGCGCAGGTACCTTACTACAGTTGAGGACAAAGCGGGTGCCTTTCTGCACTGGAGGACGCAGCATGTGCCTTCCTACAGTGGAGGACGGAGCAGGTTCTTTGCTACAGCAGAGAACCGAGCAGGTGCCTTGCTACAATGGAGTAACATGCTGGTACCTTGCTACAATGGACGACGCAGCAGATGCCTTGCTATATTAGAGGATGGACCAGGTGCCTTGCTATAGTGGAGGAAGCAGCAGGTGACCCCCTACAGTGGAGGAGGCAGCAGGCGCCTTGCTACAGTGGAAAACGCTGTATGTACCTTACTACAATGTAGAACGCAGGAGGTGCTTCGTTAAAATGTAGGAAGCAGCAGGTACCTTTGATAAAGAGAAAGCAGCAGGTGCCTTGCCACAGTGGAAAACGCAGCAGGTACCTTGCTACGGTGGATGAGCGACTGGTGCCTTGATACAGTTTAGGACGCAGCAGTTGCCTTGCTACAGTGGAGGACGGAGCAGGTGCCTTACTACAGCTGTGGACGGAGCAGGTGCCTTACTACAGCTGTGGACGGAGCATATGTCTTACTATGATATAGGTCGTAGCAGGTGCCTTGCCACATGGAGTACGGAGCAAGTACTCTCCTACAGCGTAGGACGGAGCAGGTGCTTTTCTACAGAGGAGTACCCAGCAGGTCTTGCTACAGTGGAGGACACAGCAGGCGCCTTCCTACAGTGAAGGCAGCAGGTGCCTTGCCACAGTGGAAAACGCAGCAGGTGCCCTGATACAGTTCAAGACGCAGCAGTTGCTTTGCTACAATGGAGGAGAGAGCAGATGCCTTGATACAGTTGTGGACGGAGCAGATGTTTTGTTATAATGGAGGACGCAGCAGTTGCCTTGCGGTAGTGGAGGACGGAACAGGTGTCTTGTTACATAGGAGGGCGGAGCAGGAGCCTTGTTACAGTGGAGGACGCAGCAGGTGCCTTGCTCCAGTGGACAACGCAGCATGTGTCTTGCTACAGTGGAAGTTGCATCAGGTGCCTTCCCACAGTGAAGGAGGGAGCAGGTGCCTTGCCACTGTGGAACACTCAACAGGTGCCTTGCTACAGTGGAGGTGGCAGCAGGTGCCTAGCTACATTGGAGAACGCACCACGCGCCTTGACATACTGGAAAACGGAGCAGGTGCCTTGCTACAGATGAGGACGTAGATGTATCTTGTTACAGTGGAGGACCGAGCAGGTGCCTTCCTACAGTTGTGGACGGAGCATATGTCTTGCTATAATGGCGAACGCAGCAGATGCCTTGCCCCACCGGAAGACAGAGCAGGTGCTCTCCTTCATCTGAGGACGGAGTAGGTGCTTTGCTACAGTGGTGTACCTAGCAGGTGCCTTGCTAATCTGGAGGATGCAGCAGATGCCTTGCTACATTGGAGGATGGAGGAGCTCCCTTGCTACAGTGGAGGAGACAGCAGAAGCTTTCCTACGGTGGAGGAGGCAGCAAGTGCCTTGCAACAGTGGAGCATTCAACAGGTGCCTTGCTACACTGAAAAACGGAGCAAATGCCTTGTTACAGTAGAGGACGCAGCAGGTTCCTTGCCACAGTGGAGGATGGAGCAAATGTCTTCTTACAGTGTAGGAAGGAGTAGGCACCTTGCTAAAGTGAAGGATGCATCAGGTGCCTTGCCTCAGCAAAGGATGGAGCAGGTACTGAGCAGGTGTCTTGTTATAGTGGAGAACGTTGCAGATGCCTTCCTACAGTGGAAGACGGAACAGTAGTCTTGTTACATTTTAGAACGCAACAGGTACCTTGGTGCAGTGAAGGACCCAGCAAGTGCCTTGCTACAATGAAAGGTGGAGCAAGTACCTTGCCACAGTGGAGTACTTATCAGGTGCACTGCTACATTGGAGGAGGGAGCAGATGCCTTGCCAAAGTGGAGTGCTAAGCACGTACCTTCCTACAGTGGAGGACGCTGCAGGTACCTTGCTACATTTGAAGACGCAGCAGGTGCGTTGCTACCGTCGAGGACAGAGCAGGTGCCTTGCTACTGTGGAGGACGCAGCAGGTGCCTTGCTACAGTGGAGGACAGAGCAGATGTCTTGCTAAAGTGGAGAACGCAGCAGTTGCCTTGCTACCGTAGAGGACAGAGCAAGTGCCTTGCTACTGTTCAGGAGAGAGCAGGGGCCTTGCTACAGTAGACAACGCAGCAGGTGCCTTGCTACAGCGGGGAACGCAACAGGTGCCCTGCTACAGTTGATGACGCAGCAGGTGCCTTGCTAAAAATGGAGAACGCAGCATGTGCCATGCTACAGTGGAGGATGCAGCAGATGCCTTCCTACAGTGGAGGCGGCAGCCGGAGCTTTGCTGCAGTGTAGGCCTCAGCAGATGCCTTGCTGCAGAGTAATAGGAAGCAGGTGCCTTGCTAGTGAAAGACGGAGCAGGTGCCGTTTTCAAGTAGAGAACACATCAGCTTCCTTTCTACAGTGGAGGAGGGATCAAATGCCTTGTTACAGTGAAAAGCAGCATGATCCTTTTTGCAGTGAAGGACGCAGCAGGTGCCTTGCTTTATTGGAGGACGCAGCGTGTACCTTGCTTCGGTGGAGGATGCAGCAAGTGTCTTTCTACGGTAGAGGACGGTGTAGGTGGCTTGCCACTGTATAGTACTCAGTAGGTGGCTTGAAACAGTGAAGGATGCAACAGGTGACTAGCTACACTGGAGGACGCAGCAGGTGCCTTGACACAGTGGAGAGCGCAGCAGGTGCCTTGCTACAAATGAGGACGCAGCAGTTGTCTTGCTAGAGTGGAGGACAGAGAATGTGCCTTGCTACAGGGTAGGATTCAGCAGGTGCCATGCCACAGCGGAGGACGGAGCAGGTGCCTTGCCACAGTGGGGTACTCAGCAGGTGCCTTGCTACAGTAGAGGTTGCAGCAAGTGCCTTGACACATTGGGGAACGGAGCAGGTGTCTTGCTACAGTTGAGAACACAACAGGTGCCTTGCTACAGTGGAGAACGGAGCAAGTGCCTTACTTCAGTTTTGGACGAAGCGTATGTCTTGCTATAATGGAGGACGCAGCAGGTGCCTTACCAGAGTGGAGGACGGAACAGGTGCTTTGCCATAATGGAGTACCCAGCGGGTACCTTGCTACAGTGGGGGACGCAGCAGAGTCCTTGCTACAGTGGAGGAGGTAGCTGGTGACTTGATACAGTGAAGGACGCAGCATATGACTAGCTACATTGGATGATGGAGCAGTTGCTTAGCTACAGTGGAGTACGCATCAGATGCCTTTCTACGGTGGAGGACGCACCAACTTCCTTGCCATAGTTGAGGACGCAAAATGTGGCTTTTGACAGTGGAGGACGGAGCAGATGTATTTACTACCACGGTGGACGGAGAAGATGTCTTGCTATAATGGAGGACGCAGCAGTTACTTTCCTACGTTGGAGAATCAGTCAGATACTTTGCTACAGGGGAGGATGGAGCAAGTGCTTTGGTACAGTGGAAGACGGAGTAGGTGCTTTGACACAGTGAAGGACGGAGAAGGTGCTTTGCTACGGTGAGGAAGGGAGCAGGTGCCTTGTTGCTGTGGAGTATGGAACAGGTGCCTTGCTAAGGTGAAAGACGGAACAAGTGCCTTGCTAAAGTGGAGGAGACAGCATGTTCCTTGCTACAGTGGAGGAAGGAGCAAATGCCTCGTTACAGTGGAGGATGGAGCAGATGTCTTGCAACAGTGGAGGATACATCAGGTACCTTGCTACAGTGGAGGATACATCAGGTACCTTGCTCCAGTGGAGGATACATCAAGTAGCATGCTACAGTGGAGGGTGGAATAGGTACTTTACTATAGCGGAGGATGCATCAGGTGCCTTGCTACAGCAGAGGGTGGAACAGGTACCTTGCCATAGTGGAGTACTAAACAGATGCCTTACTACATTGAAGAACGCTTGAAATACCTTACTACAGTGGAGAACGGAGCGTGTAGTGCATGTAGAGAAGGCAGCAGGTACCTTGGTGTAGTGGAGGACACAAACAGATGCCTTGTTACAATAGAAGGTGGAGCAGATTCCTTGCCGCAGTGAAGTATTTCGCAGGTGCCTAGTTACAGTGGAGGGTGGAGCAGGTGCCTTGCCGAAGTGTAGTACTAAGTAGGTGTCTTGCAACAGTGGAGGACGCTGCCGGTGATTTATTAAGGTTTAGGAAGCAGCAGGTGCTTCTGATACAGTGGAGGACGCATCAGGTACCTTGCTACCGTGGAGGACAAGACATGTATCTTGCTACTGTGTAGGATAGAGCAGATGCCTTGCCACAATGTAGGACGGAGCAGGTGCCTTGCCACAATGTAGGACGGAGCAGGTGCCTTGCTACAGTGGAGTTTGCAGCAGGTGCCTGGCTACATTGATGGACGTATCATGTGCCTTGACACATTGGAAAACTGAACGGGTGCCTTTATACAGTGGAGGATGTATCAGGTGCCTTTGTTACAGTGGAGGACGCAGCAGATTCCTTGCCATAGTTGAGGACTCAGAATGTTGAGGTCGGAGCAGATGCATTTGCTACAGTGGCAGGTGGAGCAGATGCCTTGCAATAATGGAGGACACAGCAGGTGCCTTGCTGCAGTGGGATGCAGCAGGAGCCTTGCCACAGTGGAGGGATGAGATTTTACCTTGCTACAGTGGAGGACGCAACAGATGTCTTGCTACAGTGGAGCATGAAGAAAATGCCTTGCTTTAATGGAGAAAAGAGCAGGTACTTTGCTACAGTGGAGAATGGAGTAGGTGCCTTGCTACAGTGGAACACGGAATAGATGCCTTGCTACAGTGGAATAGGGAGTAGGTGCTTTGCTACAATGCAGAACAGAACAGGTGCCTTGCTACAATAGGAGGTGGAGCAGGTGCCTTGCCACAGTGGAGTACTCAGCAGGTGCCTTTCTACAGTGGATGGTAGCAGGTGCCTTGCTACTGTGGAGGACGATGCAGTGGAGGACGCAAGAGGTACCTTGCTACAGTGGAAGACGCAGCAGATACTTTGTTATTGTGTAATGAAACAGCAGGTGCTTTTGATACAGTAGAAGACGTGCCGGTA
>JAUTXX010077810.1:0-17086 GCA_032273605.1 Panulirus laevicauda
AGAAGTTACTGAAGTGTAAGGCAGGGGTAATTTTTTTTTATTTCTTCTTGGGGGCTTGTGGCTAGTTATAGAGTGTTTAGAAGAACAGTTTAATGCTGTTGAATAGAATTGAATTCCAAGCCTGTTGAGGTGGAACTGTGTTAGGAGGATCTTTGTTTCATTGTCCAAAGGTATTGAGTGTTTATGGTTTCAAGGCAGTCACTTATTATTCTAAGTGCACTATTTTGTTTGGTCTGCAGCTCTGTTATATTTGCTCTAGAGAGGATAGTGAAACCAGGCAGATGGGACATAGTTTAAAGTGAGCAGTTGAATTTTTTAAAGAATGTTGAAGGATTCTTCTCCTTCTCCAAGTCTGGTACCAGTAGTGTTCTGAGGGCATTTAGTTTGTGTGTTGCTTTTGTATTGATGTCATTGATGTGGGGAGTGAATATCATGTGTTTTTCATTTGTGATTCTTAGAATGGTTGGCTCAGTGAGTGTGACTGTCCATTCAAGGTGGCTGTAGGGTGTGAGCTGTGTTCATTTCTGTCTGGGGTTAAAAGAGTGATTGGAAACTTTTATGGAGATGTAGAAATTCTGAGTTTGCCATTGTGTTATGTTGTGCTGTGATTGTGAGTTCATCTGTATATATGGGCCTTCATGTTGAGAATTGTCTGAAGTAATGGGAGGTTATTTAGGAAGAGATTAAAGAGAGCTGGAGAAAGAACTGCTTCATAGGGAACTCCATTGTAGAGTTTAAGTATTTAAGATATGTGAGTGACCCTGCCATAGTGGCTGGCTATGAAATTAGCCACCACTATTTATCATTGTTGTGGATATTGTTGTCTGGTATTTTTTGTATAAGGATGTGTCAAGGGATCGTGCTGATTTTTTTGTTTATGTATATTTCCAATGATAGTATATTTGAATGGGGTTGTGGTTGGTTGAATCCATAGTATGGTGCTAAAGTGTTTGGGTCTGAAGCCATGCTGTGTGGGTTAGGATAGGATGTTTTGTTTTATTCTGTTGTATATCAGTTTTTCACAGAGTTTGGTCACTAATTATGAAAGTTATAAAGGACGGTAGGAGGAGGTGTAGTTGGATGGTTTGGAGGGTTATAGGACTGATAGTATGTGACAAGTATTCAGGCGTTAGGATTTTGTGTTGCCAGGAATAATTGAAAATATCTGTAAGTGCTTGAATTTCAAATGGTCCATTATATTTTGTATGAAAGTTGAATTATTTTTTTCAGGACCTGTGGTAAAAGAGTTCTTTAAGGTTTTAATAGCACAATTTGTATCAGTGGGATTGAGGGGTGGATATGCAATTGTTTCTAGATGGATTTTGTGCAGGTTTTCTTGATTTTCCTGTTTATGGATTTCAGAAGGCCCTCTTCATCTCTCACAATCATGCTCAGGTTACTAACACACCTCCCTCATACAGTTTCATTTTTTACATGGTCAACCCACCTCATATCACACATTGCCCTCAGACATTTAATTTTCATTATAACCACATCCTTCTCTTGCATTCAGGGTGCAAGATTCAAACCCTTAAATAACCATTGGAACTACTTAATCATCAAGTATACCCATGTTTGCCTTCACAGACAATGACCTGTACTTTAACACACCCTTCAGTGCACCAAGGCTCTTTGCCCCCTCACTTACCTTATGGTTCATCTCAGTTCCATCTGCTGCCATGGCCTCTGTCAGGTACCTTAAGCACTCCACTTCCACCAGATTCCCTCCAGTCAGATTCACAGTCAAACTATCCTGTCCAACCTTCCTGCTCAATCTCATTTTTTTTCCCTATCTCCTTTTGCACACTCTTCTAAACTCAGATGCAAGCTTCTGCAGTTTCTCACTCGAGTCTGCAACCAGAACTGTGTCATCTGCTAACAGCAACTGACACACCTCCCAGGCTTCCCTACTCCTAGCATACTGTAGGCCCATCCTTCTCTCCAAGACCCTCGCATTTATCTTTCTCACCACCCCATCCATAAACAGATTAAATACCTATGATGATATCACATACCCTTGACACAGATCTACCTTCACCTAGAACTACACACCCTTTTCTCATGCTCACACATACACTACTTACTCTCCAAGTCAAAACTCTGCTGCATCTAGTACCTTTCTTCCCATACCATATATTTGCAGCACCTTCCACAAGGTATCTCTGTCAGCCATATCATACCTTTTCTCCAGATCCAGAAATGTCACATACAAATCCATCTCACCCCTGTCATATCTTTTCTCTGGATCCATAAATGCCATATACAAATCCCTCTCATTCTTCAACTATTTTTCACAAAAATTATCCAAATATCCTATATGATTCTTGGAGCTGCATTGCTTTTCCCCAATCTGATGATCTCTGCATACCATCACCTCTCAGACACCACTTTCCCATACACCTTATACTACATACTTGGTAGATTTGAATCTCTGTAATTTGAGCATTCACTTTTGTCCTCTTTGCCATTGTATAACTACAATACAGGCATTCTTCCATCCTCATACACCTCACTTTGGGCCATACATTCATTGAAATCCTGACTAACCAGTCCACAAAATTTTTGTTCCCTTTCTTCAGAGATTCATCTGCAATCCCACCCACTTCATCTTACACAAGACTTTCACCACCTCCTCTCTTTCTACCAAACCAATTGCCATGATTCTCTTGCTCTGTATACAGTACCTCCTGGTTCTTTTTGTCTAGGAAAAATGTGTATGTATTTGTTTTGAGAAACTTAAAGAATCCAGTAAAAGGTTTACAAGTGAAGACTTCTCATATGTGATTTTCATTTATTACTGGATATTCATAAAGAATTGACCAAAAGTAAGCTGAATTCACATTATTTTTATATCTCTTATGATTTATAATGTTATCTATGTGATAGTGTCAGAAATTCATAATGGTAGATTCCTTCAAATATCTGTTTAACAGGTTCGTGGGGAAGCTCAGCTGAGTGATGCAGCCAACATTGAGGTAAAATTACTTTATGAAGATGGAGATACATGTGATTCCCACATCCATATATACCACAAGTATGATGACCAGGAGTCTTTGACAGGAGCTAGTGTGGGTCTAACACAAGCTCATGATCCTTGGGCAGTTGAGGTTATCACCATTTTGGATCAGTCTGACATAAAAGAATCGCTGGTTACAAAGATAAGTTTCCAATCCCCACTGTTATCAACACCTTTCCAACTACATGGAATGTATAGTGTTGCAGTAAACCAGTTGAATTTCAAATTCCAAGTAGGGTTGGAAGAAGAAACTTATCTTACATTTTCTGGAAAGAATTATATAGAATCAGATACAGAGGTCTTGCTTGGAACTTTAGAATTTGACACCCCATGGACTGAACCTATGCTTCTTAATGTTACAAATACTCAGCATGAAGACTGCTTTAATGTCACTCTTGATTTACAATCTTCATGGGACCCTATACTTTCTGTAGCAGCTGACTTTAGTTATTCAGTAGCTAATGACACCAAGGCTCATTTCTACCTCTCACATGATCATCTTCAGGTTGTGATGGAAATGGTTAAAAAATTGACTGACAGTAGTCTGAGTTATCATTTCCAGGGTTCAGCCAACACAGTGAGACTTACCAGTCATCTTAACACAAAGTGGGATGAAGATTTTATTCCAATAACTGCCAGTGGACAGTTCTCTGCAACCAACTTGTTTGATCATAAGTTAGACCTAACTCTTTCTCATGCCAAAGAATCTGATATACTCTACACTCAGCTGTTTGGGTCTTGGGATAACCAGACACTAAGAGTGGTTCACAAGTTTGATTTTAAACAGCCTTTAGAATGGATCAGTATGCTCCAGGTTACACTTCCAGATCAAGATGAAATTATTGAAACAGAACTGTTACTGAATGCTCAGTCTGATTTGTCATCTCTCAATTTAGATTTCTGTTTAAAGTCTCCATGGAGCAAAGATTTCAGAGTGAAAGTTGAAGTGCAAATGACTGAACATATGAAGCTCTTTGAATTTGACATGCTGAATAGTGATTCTTCAATTATTAAGCTAGCACTACACTCAAATGGTCCTTTTCATTGGTACCAATCAGACCTTTCATTTAAGGTTAACTCATTTTTCTCAGATCATTATGATATAAAGTGGATGCATAATTTTTTGACTGAAAATCTCATACTTATAGAGGTCAGTCATGGAACATACATTGAGAGCAATGACAATGGATTCTTTTTCAAAGGCACCAGTAATTTATTATATAATCAAGGATTATATGAACACGACTTTACAGAATTTGATTTTGGTGTTATATTTAATTTCCCAAGTCAACAACTTGACTTTAAAAGTAAAGTGCACATTAACTCCCAGCTAAATGGGGAATTTGAGGTTAAATTGAATGACTATATAATATCCATAAATTCAGCAATATTCGATGGCATTGTCTTTTGGGTAATAGCAGGTGTACCAGAGGTGCTATATGAGACAGAGCTAAGATATAATGAAGGAAATAGCAGATTTCCTGACCTTCACTTTCGATTTACTCAAGATAGGGCAGATATCTTTGCCTTTACTAATAAATTTAATGGACTGTATCCAAAATTTGATGCCATGCTCACAATTAGTATCTTAATGGATGCAAATGAAAGTATCCAGAAGGGACAGTTGAGGATGATGGCAGACATGACAAGACTTCAGGATTATGCCTTCAAAGGATCGGTCATATTAGAGTCTGACTTCGAAGGGTTTAAGAAATATCAGGCAGATCTGGATACAGACATGAATACAGACCTAGGGTTAATTGATGGGCACCTCATTGGGTCAGTACATATTAATGACTGGCATTACCAAACAAGTTTCCATGGCTTGTTGAATTTAGGACGCAATATAAGTTTAGAGTATAGAAGTGAATATGACTTGATTTATGGTGAGCAGCTGTTTGACAGGAAAAAAGTGAGTCTTTTGATTACTAGTACAACATCAAGTGTCTGGCAAGGTGAAATTATAGTTCACGTTGGGCCTGACACTCCACAGTGGTCATTTGTTATATATTATAATAGACATGAAAATGAACTCAAAAGTTCCATTAGTCCTGGTAAATCAGAGAAATATGAACTGTCAGCTAATATTGTTGGCAACAGACTTATCATTGATGTCCAGATCATTGGTGAAGACGGATCAGAATTCCAAGTACTTAAGGGTAACATCAACTGGAATATAAGAAAAAGGAAAAAGCAGTTTACTCTTAATATGAATTCAGATTATACAGCTTTCAGGAAAATTGCTGCACAATGTGTTATACAGCATAGACGTGGTTTAGCAGCAAATGTGAAATTTAGGGTTAATGAAGAAAACTTTATTGGTAGCTTGAGATATATCTCTCAGGATTCACAAAATTCTGGCAAAATTATCCTTAAAGTTGAGAATGATATTTACATGGACTTTAAAGCTGATACAATCATAAACTTAACTATTGCACCTGATAGGTATGAATCTGATTTGATGTTTGATCTGAATAACCAGAAAGGATGGTTTACAGCAAATATGAAAGCAAGTTTGTCTGAATATCATCTTCAATTCAAGACTCCCTTTGCAGGATATGAAAATGTAGATCTAACTATGAATGTTAACTTAGAAGACAACTGGGGAGTTAAAGTTACAATGCAAGCTCCAAAAGTTTGTGTTAATTTGGAAGGTACACTTGATAAATCTTTTACAAATTCTTCCATTAGTGTAAACATTAAATCAGGTTGCACTGGGAAAGCAATATTGAATTTCAGCTCAAGTTACAGCTTTGAAAAATATCAATCATTTGATATAGCTAGTTATTGTTATATCCATAATTATGGTTTGATATATAAATTTGAGACTTCTGGTAAGGCTTATAAAGGTGAAGCAGAATTCACAATAGAAGGCACTATACGTGGATATGATGCTTATTACAATTCAACACATTTCTTTTACAGGCATTCCTTCATGCCAACAAATGCAGATATAATCCTTGAAATAAATCAAAGGCAATTACTTTCATTTCAGTATGAATATGATATCAAGAAAGAACACTCAATGATAGATGTCATTTACTCTCACTTGCTGTTTGAGTCACCATTAAACATAAAATTCACAGCGGAAGCAAATACCAAAGAGACCAGTGGAATCATAGAAATGCTGCTTACAACAGACACAGCTTTTGACCATGCTGATCTCTATGTCAGTTATGATCGTAAGGATAAAAATGAAGGGACCTTTACACTATCAACTACATTAGGGGATGCTGAAGGCAAGGTCATTTTTCAGGAAACAGAAAATTCATTTTCTATTAAAGCTGATATGATCTCTAGCATTCATTCATTCCATGAATACCATTTTCAATTTGATCAGAAATCAGAGGGTGATAGTCATCAATATGAAATTGTCAGCATGCAAGATGACATTGGATATCATATTAAGTTCTCTTTGATTAGAGAGGATAGTGAGTCCAAAATAATGCTCAATCTCATAACACCATTCAAGAAATATGAAAATTTTGATATTGGCATTGTTTATCCTAAGACAGACAAGTTAGAAAACCCATACCAAGCATATATAAATGTGCTCTTGTCTGGGAATTTGTATGGAATTGATATTAACCATAATCACCAGGAATCATGGAGAAGTCAAATGACAGAATTAAGGTTATCAGCTCCTGAATTACTTGGTAATGCCTCAGTCTCAGTAATGTATGATGTAGATGGGCAAGCAGAATTACAATTTAGTACCTTCCAAGGTGGTTTAGGAATGAAAAGTACATGGCAGCATCTGGAAACAAGCTTCATTTCCAGCCTGAATATTGATCTAACATTAATTGACTGCGGTGAATATATCTTTTATGCTGAGATTCCTCTCATATACTCTGAGAAAGGTGAGGTTCGATTTGAGCGTCATGAAACAAATTTTGACTTTATAGGTCATGTTGTAGTTGGAGGCAGATTTACATTTGCAAACATCAGCTTTGTTGTTGTAAATTCAGAACCTGTACCGGAAAACCCAACATACATGTTGGGTTATGAGTTTCAAGACTCTCTACAAATATCTGGGGAATTTAATGTTTGGGAAGCAATGGCAACATTGAAATTTGAAGGTAATGAAACCCCTGTTGCATCAGGAACTCTTGAAGTTATGACAAATATTGAAGGCTATGAAGCTATTGATGGATCATGGGACGTAAAACAGAAAGATCATGAATACTTTGTCCTAATGCATATAGATATGAAGGATCAAAGAACGTTGGCATTTAGAGCTATATTTGATATTCAGCCAGAAGGTGTATCAACACCATGGGATAGAATAAAACTTGATGTGCTCTTTGAATCCCCCTTCACCCTTACTCATCACATACAAGCAGAATGCCAGCTTAGTACGCTTAGCATAGCAGCTTCATACCTGTATGGTCTTGACACATTCCAAGTTAAGTTCAGTTCAGAATTTAAGAAGATGGAAGGGTCATTACTGCTCACTGCAAATATCCCTGTACGAGGAGTTTCAACAGTTGATTTTAACCTCAGTTATATACTGAAAGAGTCATACAGCCTTAGTATTGCAGCAGCTGTTGAAGAAACAGATGTGCATATTGGTATGGAAATAACATCTGATGGCATGGTGGGTTCAGTAATATCATCAATAACATCACCATTTTTCATGCCGATGAAAACAACACTGAATTGGTCTTTTACTGACAGCCTCATGCTTTTTGAGGCAACCTATGATTTTCTAAAGTATACTGGAGGATTAAAGATGTCCATAGAGTACACTAGCAGTTCTAGAGAGCTAGAATTTTGCATGAGGACACCATTTGAATTGTTTTCTAAATTTGATTTTCAAGTGCATTACAGCTTCTCAGAGTCAAACCAGATGCACATCACTGCTGATTTAAGTGTGAATGACCATACCTTCAAGATTGAACTTGTTTTTATGAATAGCATTTCAAAAATTAACCTGGAAATCTCTGGATTTATGGAAGCTTTTGGAGCTAAAGGGTCATTGCGGATAACATTTGCAAAAACAGGTAATGTTTATGAAGGTAAAGTTACAAGTGAGATGAGATACTATAAACCTTTAGATTTTATCTTCAGCCTGGATACAGAACACATTAAATCAATTTTAAAGTATGGTGCAGCAAATGTACTAGTTGCAAGTCTTAATTTCTCTCACATAGATGTACAGTTTATATGGAAGGAACACTTTTTCCTCAATTTGACTGCCAATCTCACTCCAGCAAATAATGGTTATCTGTTTTTTGATAGCTCAGAGACCAAGCCATTGACAATATACTTTACTTATTCTCATACTGATGGCCATGAGGGAAGTGCACATGTAACTGTTGGTGAAAAAGAGTACAACATACGAAGTAAACTGTATTCTCATAAAAGAAAATCAGCTTTAGAATTCCGGTTAGATTCATCTAACAGTCCTCACATTCCGATTCTTATGAATGCCACATATGATATCAAGGACTTTTTGAAGGGGAGGATGAATTCCATGATGGACATAGCTTCCATTTCTTTTGAGTGGGGAGAGCAGTTTCATCTCAATGTAACTGGGATGCACAATAGAAATCATGCCAAAGTGAATATTGGGATAACTACACCATTAAAATTCCTGCCACAGCTTCGCTTTGGCTATGATGGTGAATTCTCACTTAAAAAGTTGTATAACACTGATCTTACATTTACAGCTTTTGTTGAGTGGCCTGAACGGATCACTCTTACTGGATTTTTCCAGTACATAGATGAAAAAGTCGCTCTTCATTTGGCTTTAGCTACTCCTTATTCAGAATATGAGAAGCTGTCAGTTTCTTTTAAGTTTAATCCAGGTAATGTTGAGGCTGGTATGGTATTCAACAATGATGAATGGAATATCTTAGGTAACTATGAACTGTCTCCAACATTTTCTTTAACTTTATCTGCCAAAACACCCATAAATGGTTATGAAATGCTCTCCCTCACAATGTCTGCTAGCTTGCAAGAAGGTATCTTTACAGCTCAAGCAGAATTATCTCGTTTGAATACCACTGCTGTAAGAATACAGATTCAAGCTGAGATGTGGAGTCTAGAGATACACATAAACACTCCATGGAAATATTTTGAAGAAGTTTTATTTACTGCATCATTGAAAACAGAGAGTGAAGAATTAATGTGCACAGCTGTCCTTCAGTTGAATGAGAAAAAGACAGAGATTACGTTGATATATTCACCAGTACAGTTCCAGCTTGTTTGGAGATATGTTAAGAACAGCATGATAATTGGGCTTCTTATGGCTGAGTACTCCACAGATTACCAGGACTTTAAATTTGGAATTGAAGTACAGGCTCCTTTTAAATCTTTTACTTCACTAAAGGTAGTGCTTCATCTTGGCCCACAAGATAAAGAATTCATATTTAGACTGCATGTGAATGACATGACATATATCATAGAGGGTTTGTATTCTGTTAGTGGTGGTAAATTTGTTGTTGATATTCCTGTCTTAAGAAATTTCATGTGGAGACTGGAAGCCCATGATATGTGGATGCATTTAGATACTCAGGCCACTTTTAATTATTTGAAGTCTGCTGATCCTATAACTGCCAATCTCACCTGTAGAATACAACCAGTTAACAAAGAAGCCAGTTTAGATATCAATTTTGAAGCCCCAGACCTAAGGTTAGAATCATTAGACTTTAGTATGACTGCTAGTTATGTCAGCCATTTAGAGATCATTGATGCTTCATCAACCTTATTCATGAAGGTAAGAAATGAAGAAGCATCAAAACATGAATTAAATCTAACTTCAAGTGTTGCTGATGCTCTGGTGTCTCTTACAATTGATCTTGAAAGTGATTATATAGTTGCACCATATAGAATAAAAGGAAAGTTCTCTTCATTTAATGTTTTCTTAGAGAATGGAATTCTAGAGTTTGTTGTGACTCAAGAGGGATTGCAGATGTACAAGTTATTCTATGAAACAGTATTATCAGATGAGCAGTCACCTAGTCTACTCTTAGCACTTGAGTCTCCTGAGTGGGTTGCTGATATCCAAGTTAGTATTAATGGGGAATCGCTGAATGTTTCATTTTCCTACCCAGAGTATGAAACAAAACATAGTCTCCTTTTGAATTGGTCCGAAGATTTCAGTTTTGAAAAATTCAATGTTGGTGCAGAGATACATTCACCATATTTAGAAGAGGACAAGTTCAGATTTGACCTAAATTTTATGGTTCAGGAAAAGTTTACATTTGCTTTGGACTCTGTAATAAATTATGGATCCAAAAATATTGATATCAAGGGAATACTTCAGTACACAGGTAGCCTGTCTCAAATCAAATTTGATTTGCAAGTTAAATCAAACTGGATTGGCATGCATTCTATGGAAGCAGTCATTCAGTGGCTGAGAGAAATTACTGTCAGTGTTAAACTAAATAGTCTTAATAAAGAGCATAGTGCCAGGCTACATATAGATAGCACTGAACACACTTTGTCACTGATATGTAATTCTCCATGGATTCCATATGAAAATATAAAAGTAAATGGAAATGTCAGTAGTAATTCTGAACCATCTAACATCAAGTTGGAAGGCTACTTTAGTAGTACCATAGGCAACAATGATATTGTTGTACAGGCAGTTTTTATGAGTGAAGGTATCCAGAACACCACATCTTACATTTCAGTGTTAAAAGACAAGCATAGGATTTTTCATGTGTCGGGATCTTCTAAGATTTATAGTAAGGAAGGCTTTATAAATATTTCAATAGACAGTGATGTAGTACTAAAATTAGACACTAATATCTCATTCATTTTGGAAAACATTGATGAAAGGGACATTGAGGCAAGTGCTCTTTACTATCTTTTTGATGTTATTTATGTAAAGATTGCTGATAAAAAATATAGGATAAGTAACCTGAAAATCCACTTTTATCATAACGATTATTACTTTAACTTTAATGTTGAATTGGACATTGAGCAAGGACATTTTAAAATTAGTCTAAATCATGACTATTCACATTTTCTCTTTCATTTTTCATATGATTTAAGATATGCAGTTCGTATTTTGTTTAAAATTGAAACCTCTCTGGAAGAATTCCAAGATTTCAAGATTTTCTTACATTTTGATGCAATCACCCAAAAGCGAACATTTGAGATCTTCTTTCATGGAAGGATTGATTATGTAATACAGTTGAATGTAGAATGTGTCCCAGACTCTGTAATGGGTTGGAGTATATTGAGTTCTCTATTAACACCATTCAAGGGATATGAAAAATTTGTAATCCAAACTCCTCAGTTTCATTATAGGAATAATGTTTTTACTGTGATGCTTGAATATCCTGGTGGAAAAGCAGGAATTTCTTGGAGGAATGGTACAAATACCAGACGACCAGATTTGCAGTTCAGCATATACCTACCATTTGAAGAGTATGAAATCATATCCTTACAGTATTGTTTGTATGATCTAAGAATGGAGATACGGGTTGGTAAAGTTGGAATTTCTTTAGGCTTGGATGTTTCATCAAAAAATCGTCTTCATAAGATAGAATCGAAAGTGAGTGTTAATGAATACAGCATGAAGACTAGTCTCACTCTGTTTCAGTCAAGAGGATCCATATTCAAAATGAAACTACATTTTGATTTTTCACCAAAGGAATTATGTGGAATTTACTTCTTTACAACTGAGTTCCAGTACCATCCTCATGAAAGAATTTACTTTGCAGCAAGAAACGATCAAGAAGAGCTCCTTAAGGCTCATGTTGCATGGGGTTCAAAGAAGGTGTTTTCCATCACCACACCCAAAAGGTACCCTGGATATCTGATCCTAAATTTAGAGTCAGCTGAAGCGCTTGAAGACTACCAACTTCAAGTTGGTCTCACACATACAGATGGTCCTTGGGAAATTTTTGGCTTCCACTTGCATCAAGAAATCCTTGAGGCTGGACGACACCTCTCACTCTCAGGTGAGGCTTCAGAAAGCCAGTTTTATGTTGAGGGAACATTTTCTCTGAATCATATGCACTGTAATCAAAGTTTGATATTGGAATTGAACAGGAAAAGAGTGGGATACAAAGTGCAATTCCAAAGGGAACCAGGATTTTTTAACAGTTTATACACAGGTGATATGTATATGATTTTACCTACTCAAACTGTACACTATGAAACTAATGCGGTATCAAACTCAAGGAAACTAGATATATCATCAAGCTTTGCATGGAATGAACTTGATTCTGCTATGCAACCACTCACTTTCAAGCTAAATTATAATGATAATTCATTATTCAAAGAAAAGAGGCATTACTTAAAGGCAGTTTTCAGCCATCCTGATATTAAGGATGTTATCCTTCAAGGCAACATTACCCAGTCTAAAAATTTACCATTATATGGTGTAGCAGAACTTTGTGATGGAAATTCTCCAGAGAGAAGTATTGTGATGGTACTCAATATACAGCCTTTCACGGATGATGAAGACCATATTTTGAATTTCAACATCTCACAACCTTCATCAGGATTTGCTCTTTCCATGGATGCACAAATTACGAAATCAGTGCTCACTAAGGGAGATTATACATTTAGATACTGGAATTTAACAGAGAAATCTTGGGAAGACTTACAGATTGTGACTGCTGTGGATACTACTGATCATGGATATGACTTTACAGCTAATATTCATACTTCTCAAAGGAAGTGGGGTTACAGCTACAGAGGGGACTTTAATTCATGGGATCATTCAGCCATATTAAATATTCAAGGAATTTCTAAAGAATATGGAGAGTTTTGGAAACTTGGAACGATTATCAACAAACATTTACCTCAACTCCTTGTCTCCCTAGATGTTGGAAAGGAAGATGGAGTAACATATGAAGGAGGGAGAGTGAGAATTGGTTTTCATAGTCCACTTGAAATAGGAGCAACTTTAGATCATCAGAGGTTTGATGAGTGGCGTCAAGATATTGCAGTTGGCTTGAAACTTAAAACAACAGACATCCTTCAGTTTTTCATAGAATTTGACCCATCCTTAGACTACAGAAATGAAGCTTTCTGGGCCCATTTGACTTCACCTGCAGACAAGATCTGGGATACATGGTGGCGTGATGTGAACGTCGCAGCATCTGCTTTCAAGAAGTGGATTTTGGCAAAAACTCCAGCAATTATTGGTGAACTGGTTGATAAGCAGACACTGCAAGCAGTCTGGGAAATAGAGACAACCAACTTCAATATCTTCATTGGTGAAGTCAATGCTGCAATCTTGGACATTAATGAAAACATCATATTAGCCTGGACAGAGTCTGTGCAACCATTACTAGAATCTGCTCACAACTTTTCCATGAATGTGTAAGTAGAATCACTGTGTCTTGTGTTTGCTTATTAGTATAATTCTGACAAAATGAAAAAAGATAGGACTAAAGGTACCAGAGTAATGTGTCATTTGACTTATATTTATATTTGATTTGATAGGAAAGAAGATAACATAGAAACACCACCAGTAGAGAAAAGAATATGACATTTTTTTCTCTCCTATTGATGATCTGTTGCTATTGCCATCCTCACATGGCTGCACTCTGGTAGTCATTTACACATTTCCAAACTCTTCACAGACCTTCAGACATTATTATTCTATGTTTGACTGCCTTTGATTGTTCTGTATCTGATTACTTTTTCATACATTTACATCACCTGCCCTTGTACATTTACTTGTCAATACAGTTTACATTATTATCATAGATTTTTATCCATTTAGGTAACTATTAGCAACTGCTTCATTTGTGCTATAACCAGCTTACAGAATCCCTAAGCATTTGATATTACCAACTAGAAAGATAACTCAGGTTTGAATTTCTCAAAACATATAACTATAGTTCTGTTTAACAAGATTAACAAAAAGGGCAGATTTTCCACAAGTTTTATTGAAAACTTTTTTCATTTCATTTCATATAGAGAGAAGGCTAAATCTTTAGGCATGATTTTTGAAAGAAGATTGACATTGGTTACAGGGATCCCTTATGTTAAACACCTCAAAAGTAAAGTGACAAACTTACTGAACATTTTGGAGGAATGGCTCTTTACTCCTGGAGAGCTGATAGGAAAACCGTACTCAGAATACATGACTCATTACTTATATCAAAACTGGACTGTGGTGGCTTGATATAATCTTCAGGCACTCCTCCTGAGAATGGTTGATGTTGACCTTTAATACTGGTATTAGAATATGAACAGGAGCATTCATATCCTATTACAGTTGAAAGTCCATGTGCATATGCTGGTTGGTTCATTGTAAATATAAGATGTGAAGACTTGGCTTTAAGTATCTCTTAAGGCTTACAAATACATCATCTAACCTTACATATGTCCCATTGCTGAGATGACTCAGGAATTTGATCAACAATATACAACTTTTTATTGAAAAATCCCATTAATGAGAGTAGTTTGAACATAAACTCAATTTAAGATTTAGAATTTGCTTAGGTATCACCTAGAAGGCTCCTAATTGCAGGTATTGGATAAAAACCTTAAAAAAAATGTGCTGAAGGTGTAACTTTTCCTATAGTTTCCGAAGAAGAATTGCTTATAGCAGAATTAACCAAAAATATATTCCACATTTACTGCAGAACTCTATAGTATTTAGGCTGCACTTAAATTAGTTGATCTGTTCCCAAAAAAGAAATTCACAGTCTAATCCAGTTTCCACAGTGGACTTTGAGCTATACCAAACTATGCTCCAATATATCCCATGGCTTCAGAATTCCAAAAGTATAGAATTCTGCTGGTGCACTGGACATCTTAATATCAACAGTGATGAAAAATAGGTGCTGAGGCTAAAGCAACTGTACTTAGCTATTTATGTACAAGAGTTATACCTTATCACAATTTTATGGTCATAATAGATAATTATGTTGAATATAAATTACAAGCTAAATGGGGCATGAAAGCTAAAAAGAGTAACAAGCCATGGATGATAAAGAAAGGTGTTGAGGTATACCCTCTCTCTTTCAACAGGAATTGTCTTTTTGAGACTTCTTCAATGATTGCGGACTAGTCATACTGTGTTGGTTCATCATTGCCCAATTATGTGACACTTGCAACTGTAATATTTATAAGGAATATATACTGAAAGAATGCCAAAAATATAGGACTAAGAGTCATTTTTGAATTATCTAAATAGAATGGAAGAAATGAAAGTACTGGAGAAATTTTAGATGATATTTTAAAGTAAAGAGATTGATGATTTTTTAAAGGAAGCTACAATGAATAAACAAATAAGTAGCTTTTAAGTTTTAGATATACTTTTATGCAAAAAATCACTGAATAGCCAGTAAGCTCTACAGTTGCAAATTCAACAAAATCAATTATTCATTCAATCTTAAGCAGTAAATAATTTGTTACTATATGAATTTCAGCACTAAGATTGAAGATTGCCAGTAAGATTGATCTAGGACAATTCTGCGAGTGCCACCGTCTTTGAAACTGAAGAAAGCATGAATGATTAAAGATAGGTAAAAAGAAAAAGTACAATCAAAATTATATCCTATGATATTTACAATCAATAATGCAGGTGGAAAGAAGCTTCAATCATTGTAACTTTATTAACTTTTCAGGTACAGTGAGCTAGAACCCTTCCTACAAGACCTAAGCTGGAGGATTAACCTAAATCAAGTAGAATGGGAAACTGTTACAATTGAAATTAATCATCTTCAGAATCAATTGAATTTACAGTGGACTCAGTAAGTATATTGGTTTAGTGCTCTTGGAATTAAACGTAGCTTGTACTTTGGGCAGTTACCATCGCTTCCCTGGCATGTGTGGCAATATGTATTTATTTACTGTTTCATACAAAGTAAAACTATTTACATACATGTGAAATAATTGAAAAGATTGACCATATTATGTAGCCAATATGATTGTTCAATTTGTACTTTTGTAACTCGTCATGCAGTATTGGAGGTTAAAGTTAATGATTCTTTCAGTTTCTGCTTGGTTTGGAAAGTAAAAATTTCCTCATAAAAGTGAATGATTCTTTTCACTTCTGTCCAGTTTGAGAAGAAAATTGTCCTAGTAATGACAATAGAATATGAACAGGAATTTAATATGCATTGAATATAATACTCTTTGGTAACATCCAATGACTTTTCTCTTGAGAAGCATTTGTTAATTGTATTGATCACACTTGAAAATTGCTCATGCAAGATGCATTATGTAAGAAGCAGTTCCTGCTATTAGAGATGCTAGAGAGGTATCAATATTTTTCAGGCTTTGCGTAGAGGTGGTAACGACGATCAATGACATAATGTACCAATTGGTGAGGACCATGAATCTGGCCACAGGTGTCATCAGGGACTATTTAACCAGTGCTGATAGAGCCCTGCGACCTTACCTAGGGCACATCAGTGAAACTTTCACAAGGTATGCTGCTCAAATTTTCTTATAGTTCCTTAGGTTGCCTTTCACTCAGACCAGGTTTTGTTATTATCATAAACAACCTCAGGTTCTTTATTATGGGACTTTTGCAGCTTTGAAGCTGCTCTCCAGAGTAGCAAGGTAAGAAGGGCTCCTTTGGGGCAAGAAAGTCCTCAGCAGAGGCATGGTCTCTTCTCTGTTGATGATGATAACCCATCATCAAAGATACGTTTTTACCCAGTGTTACCACTTATAGGCAGATTGTGGGAATGCCTTTGAGCAAGTACTTAAGAATAGTCAGGATTTTCATGTTTATTCAACAATTACTGATTTAATGCCAGTTGAGTTTCTTGTTTATGATAAGTCTTGGAGCAATGTCATTTATATGTTGTGTTCCACCAAATAAGTTATAACATTCAAAGTTTTGGTATTGGTGTAACATTTTCCTACTGTTTATATCACCATATAAGTAAGAATAGGAGTTATTATACTCTACCTACTTGTGGCTACACTGTGAGCGAAAGGTCGTCTTCAGGTTAAAGTGAGGAAATCTCATCAAAGAACTTCTCACTCCAAAAAGTCCATTCTCTCCCTTAAAGCTTTAAAAAAAAGTCCATATAGGTTAGGTTAGGTTAGGTTAGGTTAGGGGATAGGGGAGAAAGAATACTTCCCACGTATTCCCTGCGTGTCGTAGAAGGCGACTAAAAGGGAAGGGAGCGG
>JAUTXX010078029.1:0-11290 GCA_032273605.1 Panulirus laevicauda
TTTTCCATTCCAAACCCAAGTAATGCATACAGTCTCCTCTTAAAACATGACGGTATGTTAATAATTTGAAAACTCATTAGTATGTAATTCACATGGTCACCTAATTGGCAAATCATATATGATTTGTTTCATTAAACACCATTGTTTTAGATAAAATCTTATCCAACTACAATATGTTGATAAGATATTATGTAGGTCTACCTGAGTAATACAATCTTGGTTGAGATAGTACTAAGCCTATTTATTTAGAGGAATTCAAACAATATTTCTAATTTGTAGTTTATTGAAGATTTTTCTTTGAAGGAATTTCCTCTCATACCATTGCATTTACAATTTGCAGTCATCCTTAACTTTCAGTTTCAAGTTGACAACGTTGAAATATGTAGTAGAAATTCCTTATCTGATAATTGATCAGATAATGAATATAAATCCAAGTTAGTTTATATGGTAATGGATGTTTTTTGATAGTAATGAATATAAGAACAATCTTGTTATATATGGACGTAGATTTAATCATTTGTATGGCAATAGCCATAAATATAAACTTGCTGTAATAGCAGTTAACACAAAACTAAGTATTTAATTATAGTCAGTGGAAAATAAAGCATCTTTATATGACAATTGAGGTAAAACAAGAAATGTATATGGCCATTTACATACCACAGAACTTGGTCATATGTAATAACAATGTGTTTATATAGCAAGAATGTCAACTCGCCCACTCACATCAGTCAATTATCAAATAATCAATAAGAAAATATGGTTTTAGGAACTTTAGTTGAGGTTATAAATGAGAAAAAATATAAATTTTGATAATTAATTACATTGGAGTGGCCGCATGCGACAACCACAGTGTTGCCGCAACTTGTTGGAGACCCTGTAGATAGACGTGTTTTGGCACCTCTCACTGCCTTATTTTCCTTTATTTTCGAGGTAAGACCCTTTCAACATCACCATTAAACCAGTATACTACCTCATTATTAGTTATAGGTCAAGTCTGGTTAGTTTTGTGGGACAGGAATAGATTTTTTTGTAGGTTTATAACCCCATAGTCTGGGGACTGGCTAACAGTGGGTGTGGATTAAATGATGAAAGAATTGGTAATTAATCGGTAAAGTAATTTAGGTCAAGGCTCATGGTTATGTTAGTATGGCATTATAATTCCTGTACCTTCTCATTATACTGTAATTAGGTAGAATTCATTAAAGAGATACAGGAATACAGTTACTGGGATAAAAAAAAAACGTAGTGCCGCGCGTGGATTCAACTTGCCGATAAATATATAGTTAGTTTGTACAAAAAATAAATAAAAATGGGAGTTGATAAAGAGATTATCAGTGTTTCTGACACGAAAATAAGTTATTTAGACAGGTTTTTATGAGAAAGGATGAGTGTAATCTTATATATTGATAAACCGTTAGTTGCTTGTGTCTAACACGGCACCAGTCAGTAGGAGGGACGAGAATTAGGATATTATTTCTCTTTATTAAATGCTAACCTTAATTAACATAGCTTAAACCTCAATGTTTAAAAAAGGGACAAGTAGAATGCTTCTCTTACAAACCGTAGCTGGTTGTGATAAATGTCGTTTTCCCTGATCTTCATAGCCCTCACCACTATCTCCCTTATTCATTATCGTAAAATAAGACTATAATGTTCTAAATTATTCTATAGAATGTAAATTAGATCCTCCAAGTTCTAGGTATGCACTGATTCCACTTACACCCATTTGCGGAAAAATAGGGTGGCATCTTTAAACTAGAATTTTACCCGAGTACATTAGGTTCGTTGAAAATTAAGTATAGTTCTAGTTTAGGTGAGCATTGCTATTAGCTTTGGATATTGAGGAGTCTTGTCTTTTATTGCTAGTGGAAATATTGTTTAGCCTCCATAGAAGTCAGTGTTTCTCTTGATTTTCACTATGCTGGTCAGTGTGCACCATTTATACCCGTGACGGAACACCACAAAAAATGATGATGCATGTTGACAGATGACAATAAGCAATAGAAAAATATATTTTTTTGATATTCATACCGTCATCATGACTTTTTGCTAAGGTTTTTATAGGTTCTGTGTATATTTTGTAAGTGTATTCCTTACTTTTACATTAATCAATTACATATTTTCCTGAATATACATATTCCTCACCACTGTCACCTTAATTCTTTTTAAGAAAATATCATGAAACTTCATTCTACCTTGCTCCTACAGCAGCAGGGCAGACAAGACTACTTAGTTGGTGAATTAACGAGTAGAGTAGCACCTTAAAATGAGAATTCTACTGTAAGGGATAGTGTGGAGCCTTATGAAGACGAGGACAAATTTGGTGAAACGCTCCTAGAAATTGTCATATCCTATGAAATTCTTACCTAGGGGACATGATTTATCTAAGTTTTGTGATATGGTCAGAATGTACCAATTATTTTGTTATTTTCCTGCCACCTGGTGAAGAATGTTCACATAAGTGGTTGTGTTTGTTGGAATGGTTTTGTGTATAAGCAACCACACCACTCAAACCTCCCAGCATGTGAATAGATATGAAACCAAAGCAATAAAAAGTTCTTATAAGTACATCAAAAGTACATTATTATATATTTTACATTATTGTATATTTTACATTATTATATATTTTACATTAACATAATTTTTCATGGTACAGTACTAGCTTCAACTATAGAGCTTCATTAGTAGAGAATCATCAGTAAACAATTTTCATTGATAATTGGCAAAGGGTTCTCAACAAAGCTGCCATTAACCTATCATATTGAGTATTATGGTAATAGCACAATTGTTTCCTGAAAGTAATTTCCTTAGCACTTGTTGGAATCTTTGAAAATTAGTACATCCACTTAACCAAAGAAAACGTTTTTACTGAACAAAGAATGACTTGAATGGCCTTTGTTTTCTACCAAATTTATACAATTTAATGAATTTATGTATTGACCAGCACTACCAGAGATTTGTGAAAGACAATGGACGATTGGAAATTTGATGGTACTGAAGATTCAGAAGGTGAAGAGGATAGCGAAGGAAGTTCTTGGTTTGATGGGGGTCGCACGGCTACTGTTTTCCTTATAGATGCTGCCGAGGAAATGTTCAAGGCTCAGGAGGAGGATACTGGAGAAGGAGAGGAGGCGCCATTTCATAGAGCTATGAGAGTAAGAAGTTGAATCTCCTTCTGTAAACCCTGAGACAAAATATGTTTATATTTGGAAAACATAAGCTCATTTAGGACGTAAACAAGTTTTGAGAAAATTTATGCTTAAAATTTGTTTATGTAGTGTTATGAGTTCATCTTGATTCATTACTGAGCAATATCACATTTGGGCCAGAAAAGTGGCGTAGTAGTTGCTGTTCACTGTACTTACAGTGTTTGAAGTGAAACGTATAGAATGTGAAGAGAACGAGAAGTTCCTAATTGTTAGATGAATTAGGTGAAATACTGCTAATAGCTGAGAGTAGAAATAAGAAATAGTGAATAAGACTTAAGAAGTATGATAGTTATAAGTTGAGTTCACGAATGTGATTGACTTTAGTAATAAGGATGATAGCAAAGGTGCAGTTGAGTTTCCTGAGGAATAGAGGAATGACAGAGTGCATAAATTGATACCTTACATAAAAGCAAGGAGACAAAGTCAGTTCTTGAATTACACAGGCATAAATCAGTAGAGTGAATCTAGTAAAGTGTGTGGGATTGCATGGTGACTGAGAGGGTGTTGGCATGCACAGAACATAAGATTAGCTGGTGTATTGTGGCTTAAGGAGAGGTCGGGTGTGTGTCTGCTTGATGTTTGCTTTGAAAAATTTGTGTGAGGTATATGTAGCGAAAGAGAGTGAATTGTGTTATCCACATATGGGTCTGGAGAAAGCATGTAATATGTTTGACAGAGACCTCGTTGAAGGTGCTTTGAATGTATGCTTAAATGGAAAGTTACCAGTGCAGTCAGGACTTTTCATCTGCAGCATAAGGAATATGTGCAAGAGGTAAGGGAGTGGGATGAGAGTTTTTACCTGCAACTTAAGGAATATGTGCAAGAGGTAAGGGAGTAGGATGAGTGATTCTCTGTGAAGGTGTCTTTGTCAAGGGTTGTGATGTTATCATGGTTCAATATTTCTTATGGTTGGGGTTGTAGGGGAGATGAATGCATGGGTCTTAGAGTGAGGGGTGGCTCTGTAATATAATGGTAGCAGGGGGCTATGAGAGGTGAATCAGTTGCTGTTTGCAGATGACATGACAAACTTGAGAGAAATACTTCAGAAGCTGGTGGAAGAGTTTGAGAGAGTGTGAAAGGAGAAAGTTGAGAGTGAGAGTGAACAAAAATAAGGTAATGAAGTGCAGCATGGAGATAATACGTGATAATTTGAGAGTAAGTTTGAATCGGGAAGACCTGGAGGAAGAAGAGTGCTTTAGGGTCATTGGAGTGTCTTTAGGTTTAATACAAGTATGTTTGAAGGTTCTATACACACCCATACAGTGTTGTATGGGAGTGAGTGAGTCTTAGGCCATGAATGCAAATGAGTGAAAGAGGGTTGATGTTGTAGAAATGAAATGCCTGAGGACAATATGCGGTGTGAGTTGATTGTATAAGGAATGACAGCGCAAGAGAAAGGTGTGGTTGAGAAGATGAATTGACTAAGGTGTGCCAAAATGGTTTGGGCATATAAAGAGTATGAATTGAAAGACGTTTGGGGGTGTCAGGTGTGCATTGCATGAGAATAGAGTACATTAGATCAGTGTGTTATACAGGGGGTGACGTGATTTCACTGGGCTGAACCAAGGCATACAAAGCATTCACATTAGACCCTGGAATAGTCTGTGGCACTTGACAGTTGATGGAAGGCTCTTGATGTGATATAAAGGATAGGTAGAGAGTGGATGCTTGCAAATGAGTCTCATCTTTCTGTTCCTGACACCACCTCTAAGGTAGGAGAAACAGTTGTTTATTAAAGATGACAGTAAATGTGATAAAGTATATGAAATTAGAAAAAGTACATTGTGTTAACATTTTACAAGAAGAACATAATATGTTTAATTATCTGCTGTTAGTAGTGACAAAACTTTGGGATCGTGCAGGCCTTATTTACCTGTGATAATTTAAAAGTGACTAATTCTAAGATTTTTTGATAAATTTCCATGTGAGTTGTTGCAGTGAAGAGTCTTGTTGTAACGGCTGATTTATTGAAAGGTGAAACCGCAAACCTGAATCGTGTGTCATTTTGGTAATCATTGGTTCAGTCATATTCTGTAAAGATTCAGAGCCCTGTAACCTCACACGAAGATAATTTCTGAAACTATTTTCTAATCTTCTGTAGAAAGATTTTCATCAGGTTAAAGTACTTTTCATATGACTGTCACATTCTTTGAAGATTATGAATCCACCAGAAATTATCTTTTCTTATTTTCTTTAAAAGTTGCCTTGTATGCTGCAGTGTACAGAAGTACATCTTCCATGGTGGACTCCAGCTTTTTGATTGATGAAGCTTTAGATGTAAATACAGTAACTATTCTATACATTGAATAATGAATATATAATGGTCAGCAAATCTATTTCATGTATTCACTAGATAAGTTCTTATTATAAGTAATAGAAGGGTAAGAGAGATGTATGGTAATAAAAAGAGTATGGCTGAGAGAGCTGATGTGGTTTTGCTGAAATGGTTTGGAGAAATGGGTGGAATGAGAGAGGAAAGTTTAACAAAGAGGATATATATATATGTCACGAGTGGAGGGTTCAAGGAGAAGGGGAGACCAGATGGGAGATGGAAGGATGAAGTGAAAAGGATTTTGAGTGATCGGGGCCTGAACATGCAGGAGAATGAAAGATGTGCATGGAAAAAAAGTGAATTGGAATAATGTAGTTTACATTGGTCGATGTGCTGTTCATGGACTTAGCCAGAGCATGTGAAGTGGCTGGAGTAAACCATGGAAAGATATGTGGGACCTGGTTGTGGATAGGGAGCTGTGTTTTGGGTGCATTGCACATGACAGCTAGAGAATAGATGTGAGTGATTGTGGGCTTTCTTCGTCTATTTCTGGCACTACCTCACTAATGCAAGAAAGGGCGATAAAATATTAATAGATATAAATGAGAAATGGATAAAGTCCCAAAATTCTTATTGTAAATATACTACTGTAATGTTATATAATAACCAAATAAGCATAATGAATGCTTCAGGAGGTATTTAGAGCTTTGCCTTTGCTTCTTGTACTTTTATTGTGGAAACAACCTGCTTTTGGAATATTTGGAGAGAACTTTACATGTTTAACTCTGTATCATCTGAAATTGATGTGCACTAATAAAGGTTGATAAATGAATATATAGAGTTCTGATCCTTAGTTTGCAGGAAAACTGATGTGATGTGAATTTTGATACAGGGTATATTAATTGGTTCATTGTACTCTTAATGATGAAGCCTCCATCCCATCTAAACAAAATGTTCACCCCACAGGCAGCTCATGCTACTTTGATGCGGAAAATAATTTCAAATAACCAAGATCTCCTGTCTGTGGTCTTGTTCAACACTAGAGAGACTAAGAATCCTATTGACTTCGCCCATGTATATATATTGCAAGAGTTAGAACGTTCAGGTGCTGAAAATGTTCTCATGCTAGAAAAGTTGATAGAAAGTAAGTGCACTATAATATGCTTTCTGTTAAGTCTAGAATTTATAATATTTACATTTGCAAAGTATCAAGTTGCTCTAATGTGTAGGGAATTGAAAAATAGGTTTCAAATCTTTAGTTTTATACCCCCTTGTAGCAGTATTACTGTTAGGTCTATTATATTTGCAAAGATGTACTCTGGCATTTAGATTTTTATAGGTTTACTGGAATTCTTTGAAGAGATGTTACCTTGTCATATTAGTGTTGCTTGTATATAGCTGTATATGGACAGTTATAACAGGGGAGTAGGTTGAAAGGTACTGAATGTGTTATTCATGCTAGGATCATTATATAGAAAGAGTAAACTCAAGAGGTGTCCACATTGTCCATAGAAAATTGACTTGGATGACCTTTTTAATGTACATCAAAACGTGGAAGTAAATCACCGAGGAGATGGAACTTGAAGACAGTTTTGGTGTTCAGTTACATCTTCACTTGAATGCAGATGGATTTTACTATCTTGCACAGTTAATTGGAGAGGATGTTAGTGGGCACCATTTTGAATTTTAAAGTAATGATGTTATTATCTCTGCATACATTATGTATCCCAAGTATTTCTTTTAAGTGTTGAGACTATAAATACTTTATTTTCATTTTCTTCATTTAGTTTCCCTGGAATCAGATTTTGTTTTAGAAAAATTAATGCCAGATATGGAAACTTCATGTTTTTTCCTTAATTAGAGATTTAAAGAAAGAACACGTTAAAATTTTTACTTTTACCGGAAAATTCACACTCCTTGGGACTGCAGCTGGAAGTTAATTCCACAGCCAAAGGGTTAACAGTTGGCTGAAGACCATCCTGATAGCTCTTTTGCTCTTGATTTGATGAGCTCAGGTGGTAGAGGTGTTATTCATTCCTTTTTTGTGCAACATACATGTAGCTTTAGGTTCACATGCTACCCGTGATACTTCTTGTGATTTTGAGATTGCTATAATTCATTCATTTATAAACAATCTATGTACTGTAGTCTTTGAATTTTTTATTTACTTCATTTTCAGTCTATGGTTACACTACATTCATATCAGTTAAGGACTGAGGATGCATTTAACTTTTTTTGAAGAAAAAGAAAGATACTGAGGAATTAGATCTTTGAAGACCTTAGTTACCTGTGATTGTTGCTAGAACAGATGAATACCATTAAATCTTTTAAGTATCATTTACTGCTCTTCAGCTGGTTCACTTCATTTGAATATACATGATGGTGTTATTGGTGTTTTCCGTGTGCCAGTACTTTGCATGTTGTTTTAATATGGTATACATTTTTGAGTTTATTGTTATTTTCAGTGGATGGAAATAGATTTGATGTGAAATATGGCCGCAATACCAATGCCAGTTTGCAAGATGCCTTGAGAGTCTGCCAGACTGTCTTCAATAAATGGTATGCTATTATTTCTTTTTACTATTATTGGGTCTCCATTATTTATATTTTTTATAAGGTGAAACACCTTACATCTTGTCATCAAATTTGCCTTTGGAAACATTTCTCTTAGATTATAAAACAACAGATAAGAAATACAAGAATGCTTGGTGAGTTTATATGTGATTTATCGCTGCCTACATAATGCTTATTGTCAGCATGTTATAGTCATCACAATATGTTTTCTCTGATTTTCTTATCCATTATAAGGCCTTCCAGTGTGTAAAACTTTTTTATACCATCAGAATTAGTTTTAGATATATACTGTAACTTACTACACCTCTCAGGAGAGACAGTTATGCTTGAATATATGTCATTGATATGCCTATCATTTTTGTAATGGTGTTTATCCTTTGGTGTTAATTGGTATTAGGTCCTCTCCTCATTGAACACATACGTCCTTGTATCATGTAATGTTCACTTAGATGCAAACAATCACAACTGGGTGCATGGGACTCAAACCTAGACCATTTAGCTCACTTGAAATCATTTCAGGGTTGTAGGTTCAAGTCACATATACTCGGTGGTGATTGTTTCCTAATACATCCTTCTCTTTCATCATATGAGGATGCATTCCAAGAAGAGGTCTTGTAAATAAAGCTATGCAAAGCAATTCTATTTTTGTATAGAACGTGGGGTGATACATTCCAGGTTTTTTCTCTGGTCTTAATTCTTTGCTCTCTTATCTCAAATGTAGACATAAAACTCATCCGTAGTGTACAAAAAGAAGTACTTCTAATGATAATCAGAGCTTTTAGCGTATTGCATAACCCAAAAATGGATGGAGAGAGAGATGGTAGTGCAGAGTGGTGATGAAGGAAACTGACTGCCTAATGCCATGTTTATTTATTAAATTTTTTTAAGTATTAGTTATTTTCACCGAGTTTTTCATGTTTGTTAAGTTTGTTTCCATGGTGGCTACCTTTATTGTTATCCCAAGTTCAGATTTTTAGAAAATGAAAGATTATAGGTATGCTCATCATTTCTTTCATTTTGTATTTTGTGCTGGTTTCGTGTCTCTTTAATCAGACCAGGCAGCCTCTTTCCAGCATGTAGTATTGAACATATATTTGTCCTGATTAAACCTGCTTAAAAAGGAACTTAAACAGCCTTATATGAAATGTGTTTTATGTCCTCTTTTCTCATGGGGGATTTAAATCCTTGAATTAATGTATTATTTTATTATTATTTTGCTTTGTCGCTGTCTCCCGCGTTAGCGAGGTAGCACAAGGAAACACGAAAGAATGGCCCAACCCACCCACATACACATGTATATACATACACGTCCACACACGCAAATATACATACCTATACATCTCAATGTATACATATATATACACACACAGACATATACATATATACACATGTACATAATTCATACTATCTGCCTATCAGATTAATTTTTCTGGGTAAGTGGGCTGTTCTCTGATGCATTCATAGGGTGTAAATGTGAGTTATGCGATTGACTGTGCATTTCCCATTTCTCCTTTTTTTTCAGAATAGTTGTTCTCGAGATTAAACAGATTTTGGAATGAATTTTTAGAGAAAATAGCTTCTCTTGTGTCGGAGTAGTTTTGTAAGAAACAACACTAGCTTACATGACTGAATAGCTATGATTTGTTGATGTATTTTGTTTCTCATAATACCTCTGTCTTTCTCCGAGATAACTTTTTCAAAGTAGCTTTGATATCCTCATTTGCAGCACAAGTCGGTTGTCTGGGCAGAGCATCTTGTTATTTACTTGTCGAGATGACCCACATGCTGGTGATGATCAGAAAAAAAGACAAGCTCGAAGAAAGGTCCAAGATTTAAAGGAAGCTGGGATTGTGCTGGAAATCCTACATATGGGGGAGACCTTTGATGTGAAGAAATTTTACAAGGTACTGTACATATCACATTACAGTAAACATGCCATTTAATGAACCTTTGAATCATGAAATTTCATTACTGACACGTGAATTTGGAGTAGAGAACAAGCATTGCTAGGATGTGAAAAAGATATGGAGGAATGCTGAGGAATACATGGGGAATGAATTGTGGAGTGATAGGTGGGTGAACTTTGAGATGGTCTGGGTGTGTGGAAAGAATGCAGGACTGGGAGTTTACATGGAGAGTCTATGATAGCTCAGTTAAAGGGGTTGATGAGAGAGGGGAAACAACCTGTGACATAGGGAAACGGTGAAAGAGTACTGGATTGAGAAAAATGGCGTAAAGATGCGTAGACTGGTGTATGCGAAGGAGGCATATAAGGACAAGGGTGAATGGAGACTTTTGTCGTGGTCACCCCTTTGATGAGAATTTTCAAAGGGAACAGACATCAGAGATATAAATAGATAGATAGAGTCTCTTCCTGTTTTCAGGATGCCAGGAAGAGTGATACCAAAAGTTAAACTGGAAATCTATCTAAATCTCTGATGCCTGTTCCCACCTGGAACTTCCTCAAGGGGATGGCCATGGCAATAAAGTCTCCAGAACTAATGAACTCCAGTGCTGCCTGTAGTGCCTCACCCTTAACAGGCCATTGGCAAAGGGCAACTCTAGCATAGTGTTTGCAGAGGCTCCTACCTGATGTTTGCACTGACTACTTCTATCTAATGCTCCTGCCCGAATGTTCCTACCTACAACTTGTATTTATTGATCCCGTCATTTTGCCAAAAGGAAAGGCTAGTGCATAGTACTGACCACAGGAAAATATAGAGTTATGAAGAATTAGCTGTGCGAGTTGAGTGTTGTCAAGTGTGTCAAGTATGACAAGGAGGGATTATATATTTGTGGGTGAGGCAGAAAGAAAAGATGGCTGCCTGGGTCAGAGGAGTGCAACTTCACAACCACTGAAGTGCTGGCTCACTATGCAGCCATCACTAGTCCTCCCAATACTTAGGCCAAGTAGTATTGGTGATATACCTCCCTGGTTTTTAACTGCCTACCAATTACTACCTACCTTGAAAAGCTGATCCTTTTAAGTCATTTTCATTAAACATCAGTTGATGTCATCTGTATTGTCTTTTAATTATCACCTTCTATATGATATTTGATAGGATTTGATTATACCTGATGAGAGTGAAGATGATGAAGACTCGCAAGAAAAGATTACACTGGCAGATCCCACAAGCAGATTTGATGAACTGATGGAGAGAGTGAGGCGACTTGATCACAAACAGCGCACCACTGGAAGAGTTTTGTTTACCTTGGCCCCTGGTGTAGAAAT
>JAUTXX010078029.1:11300-22802 GCA_032273605.1 Panulirus laevicauda
TGAATATTTTCAGTAGTACTCTGTATTTATATACTCTTTTTGCCACAGTTTCAGCATTTACTTATATAACCCTTGGACCCCTTTTATGGAACTCCTGCAGCTTCTAGGCTGTGCAACAATTAATAGGAAAATCAAGGACTTTTTTTCCTGAACAAGATTGTTCTTGTTTACGTCTGCTGACAAGGATACAACCTCACTGAAGGTGACTTTCCGCTTGACTTGCGGTGTAATGTCATGCCGGCAGTGTCCTTTAACACCTGGGTCAAGAGTTTTATAAAGTTATCTGTAAAGTTCTTTATCTTCATTAATGTTAATAACATTCATTTTGAGTTTTCATCGTACAGGGTATTTACACAGTTTGTTTTATGTTTGCATAATTTCCTTTTCTCTCTTTTCAGGAAAATGAACAAGCCATCTAAAGTGAACCTGTGGAAGAACACAAATGAAGAATTGAGATACATGAAGAAGGAGTATTTAGAGGTAATTTTTATCCATCCATTGTATGATATGTCATGTTCATTTTGGAAATTTGTGTTTTTTTGGGATGTAATGACTGGATCTAAATGTTTTGAAGGTTGAAATGACAATGGGTAACTTCATATCGAGTTCCATGACTGATACTGAAAGGTTCATGTTTTGATAAATATGAATACCTCTACTTACTGGAGCATGCTTGTTCCTGGTTTGCATGGTAGTATTATCTTAAAGATTTCATTCCAGTGTTTTTCTTCTTTGATATTATTTATCTTTGTGTGATTGTCTTTCTGAAATTCAAGATACTTGGACTTGCATCATCTTTTTTTTTTATAATGTTTTTCTCCTATGCGTATACAGTAGGCTGTAGTAATGTCTAGGATGTTTTGATCTGATTTACTTGGTTTCCTTTACTTCATTGTCAACAAAGAGTTCCATATGATTTGTTAAAATTGGACCTAATTTGTTTTAGTCCCTTGTTAGAATCTGATTAACTTGTACTTGATTAAATGTTTTGCAAATGTTTATTAGGTAGGAGCATTAGATAGAAGCAGTCATTAGGAACATTAGATAGGAGCCTCTGCAAACACTGCACTAGACTTGCCCTCTGCCAGTGGCTTGTTAAGGGTGAGGTACTAAAGGCAAAAAAGCAGTGCTGGAGTTCTTTAGTTATGGAAACTTTGTTGCTGTGGCCACCCTTTTGAGTGAGTTCCTATCAGAACAGGTGTCAGAGATATAGATAGATAGATGTTCATTACTTTTTTCAGCTGTTACCACTTCAGAATGATCCTGATAGATAGAATATACATGCTTAAGATTCAGATATATATGTCTTCAGCATTGTTAACTTTTTACTTTTCCATTTTACATTGCTAGAATTACCTTTTACTGGTTTTTGGTAAAGATTTATTCTTGTTTCAGAAAACAGGTGAAATATTGGTGCCATCTGACTATGTGAAATACCAGACATACGGTGGCAGGAACATTAAATTCACTCTGGTGAGTCCATTAATGAGTTATGTTTTCTTGCTTCATCTTTTATGTTAGTTATCTTGTAAGCTCAGGAAAAAGGAAAACTGGACAAGAAAAATGAGAATAGGAAGGACGATAGATAAGTCTGGCAAAGTTTTTTTACTGTTACTTTTGAAATAATGCAGAAGAATGGTGGTTTGGTGCTCAATAAATACATTTGTAAGGGATGAGTTGGTGTTTCATTAGTAAGTAGTCTACTAGAGTTTTAATCATTACCTACTTTTGAGAACAATTTCTAATTATGGAGTTATGATTGTTGTTACAGTTTTGAGATGAAGATTGAAGTCTACTGTCATGATAGTGTTAAAACATTAGAATTTCATGAGAATGCATTTTGACTTAATTTTTCTTGGTTCATCAGGTGTATAATTACCAGTATAGAGAAAGGAAGCCAATGGATGGGTGAAGAGGCAAAGGTCTTGTGTACATAGAAGAATGTGAGAAGAGAAGTCACTGTCTTTAAGGGCAAAGATGTGTATGTTTGCTGGTATATTAGTTGATAGAGATGCTTTGTGGAAGGTCTTAAGGGTATATGGTGTGGGAGATAAGTTGCTTGAAACAGTGAAAAACTTTTATCAAGGATGTAAGGCATGTGTATGAGTTGGAAGAGAGGAAAGTGATTGGTTCCCAGTGAATGTCAGTCTGCAGCAGGAGTGGGTGATGTTCCCATGGTTGTTTAATTTGTTTATGGATGGGGTGGTTAGGGAGGTAAATGCAAGAGTTTTGTAGAGAGGGGTGAGTATGCAGTCTGTTAGGGATGAGAGGGCCTGGGAAGTGAGTTACTTGTTCACTGATGATACAGCTCTAGTGGCTGATTGAAGTGTGAAACTGCAGAAGTTGGTTACTAAGTTTTGTAAAGTGTGGGTGAAAGGAGAAAGTTGAGAGTAAATGTGAATAAGAGCAAGGTTATTAGGTTCATTAGGGTTGAGAGACAAGTTGATTGGGATGTAAGTTTGAATGGAGAAAAATTGGAGGAAGTAAAGTGTTTCAAATAGCTGGAAGTGGACTTAGCAGCAAATGGAACCACGGAAGCAGAAGTGAGTCACAGGGTGGGAGAGGAGGCGAAGATTCTGGGAATGATGAAGAATGCATGGAAAGAATGTTATCTCAGAGAGCAAAAATGGGTATGTTTGAAGGAGTAGTAGTTCCAATAATGTTATATGGTTGCAAGGCATGAGTTATAGATATGGTTGTACGGAGGATGGCGGATGTGTTGGAAATGAAATGTTTAAGGACAATATGTGGTGTGAGGTGGTTTGATCGAGTAAGTAATGAAAGGGTAAGAGAGATGTGTGGAAATAAAAAGAATGAGTTTGAAAGAGCGGAAGAGAGTGTTGAAATGGTTTAGACATATGGGGAGAATGAAAAAAGACTGACAAAAAGGATATATGTGTCAGAGGTGGAGGGAACAAGGAGAAGCAGGAGACTGAATTGGAGGTGGAAGGATGGGATGAAAAAGATTTTGAGTGACCGGGGCCTGAACATAAAGAAGGGTGAGAGACGTGCAAGGAATAGAGTGAATTGGAACAATGTTGTATACCAGGGACAACACACTGTCATCGGACTGAACCAGGGCATGTGAAGCGTCTGGAGTAAACCATGGAGAGGCCTGTGGGGCCTGGATGTGGATTGGGAGCTGCAGTTTCGGTGCATTGCACATGACAGCGAGAGACTGAGTGTGAATAAATGTGGCCATTTTTGTCTGTTTTCCTGGCACTGGGTGAAGTGAGAGTTAGCGATGCTATTTCCTATGGGGCAGGGTAGTGCCAGGAATGGATGAAGGCAAGTAAGTACATGCGTATATCTGTATATGTCTGTGAATATATCAGCGCATCCTCTTCAGCTCTCTCAATCAAACTCTTTATATTACCACACCTCTCTCTTACCCTTTCATTACTTCCTCAGTCAAACCACCTCACACCACATGTTGTCCTTAAACATTTCATTTCCAACACATCCATCCTCCTCCTCTTATCTAGAGCCCAGGCCTAAAATCCATATAATATTGTTGGAAGAATTATACTTTCAAACACACCCTCCCAGATAACAATCTCTCTTTCCAAACATCTTCAGTGCTTCCAGAACTTTCACCCCTCAACCACCCTATGACTCACTTCCACATCCATAGTTCCATTTGCTACCACTTTCACTCCAAGGCATCTAAAACACTTCACTTCTTCCAATTTTTCTCCACTCAAACTCACTTGATAACCTTACCTTTATTCACATTTACTCTCAACTTCCCACAGGGGAAACCAAGGAAAGGTTTGTGAGGTGCGGATGTGGACTTTGGGTTGCAATTTTAGTGCATTACATATGACAGTTAGAGAATGGATTTGAACAACCAAGGCCACTTCCTTAAATGATCCTAAAGCTACCTCATGAAAACAGTAAACAGAAAGGGGGGGACACCAAGGATGATGTGGAAGGATGGAGTAAAAGATGTTTTGAATTAATGAGGCCTGAGCATGCAGGAGGGTGTGAGGCATACATGGGACAGAGTGAATTGGAGCAATGTGGTATACAGGGGTCAAAGTGCTATCAATGGGCTGAGCCAAGGCATATGATGAGATTAGGATAAAACATAGAAAATTGTGGGATTTGGCTGTTGATAGGTTGCTAAGGTTTGGGAGCATTACACAACCCAGCTATGGGTTGGATGTGGGCAAATGACATTGTTCCTGGTGTTACCTCACTATATGAGAAATTGCAAAAAAAAGTGAAAAAAGTATGTGTCTTTCTAACCTTTCCTTTATGCCCAAGAAATCCACTGTACAGGCAAGGCAGCAACTTACCTTACTAAGTACATATGACTAAAACAGAGGATTCTGTTTCGTGAAATTTACCTCCTTCATTTATACGAAAATGTAAGAAAATACTACAGTTTCTACTGGGAAACATAAAACATATCTCAACTTTTGATGAGCCTTACCATCATCATCTCTAGTACGCTTGTCTTTATTCTTCACTGTTTCTGCAGAGGCTTCTGCAGTATTTTGGACTTCCCGTTCATCTATTGGTTTCAGGTCATCAAACTCTTGTGTCTCTTCTTTAATATCTATCTCCTCTTTAAGGTCTACCTCCTCATGCACTTCCATATCCTTCACAGTTTCTTTCTTGGTCTTCATCTTCAAAAGCTCCTGCAATTATATATTCCACAAGTATGTGTAAAGTGTATCATTACTTTTTAATACCAACTATTTCTCCCACCTTAATAAGGTATCATCAGAAAGAAACATACAAAGGCCTTATCTGCAAACATCTAATCTCTAGTTGTCATGTGCTCTGAAACCAGAGTCTACCATCCACAGACAGGCCCTGTGGTTTACCAAGACCACTTCAGAAGCCCAGATTAAGTCCACTGACATAATGTTGCTCCTCATATACCTCTTCCAACCCATTTATCTTATCCCATGTGAGGCTCTCATCCTTCTAAATTTTCAGGCCCTAATATCCTAGAGTCTCCTACAGTCAGTATCTCCTTGACCTTCCTTTCCCTTTCCTCCTACCATTTTTATCACATATATCCTCTTACTTAGAGAGCCTTTGCTAATCCCTCCGACATGTCTGAACCATTGTAGCACACCCTGGTCAGCTTTCTCAATCAGACTGCACTTACATGTCCTTGCTACACCTCACTACCTAACTTTTGTTCAAATTCATTCTCAACTTCCTCCTTTCAAACACTCTTCCAATCTTGTCACCAGCTTCTGAAGTTTCACTTAGGTGTCTACCAACAAATCTCTATCATTAGCAAACAGTATTTTATTCACCCCACATGCCCCCTTACCCCCATTATACCATAGGCCCATCCCTCACTCAAATACCTTTGCATTCACCTCCCTCACCATCCTGTCCATAAACAAATTAAGCAATCATGGTATTATCTCCCATCCTTTATGAAGACCTACCTTCATCAGGAACCACTCATCTTCCCTTACTCCTTGCAAACACATGCCTCTTAAGGTAAAACCTCACTGCAGTAGATAACTTCCTATTTATCCCAAATGTATTAAGCACCTTCCACAAAGCCTTTCTGTATTACAATACAAGACAATTATGGACACTTATTCAAAACAAGCGGTAAATTCAAAGCTCTCTGTCACACATCATAGATGTAACAACTTAACTATTCTGCTACAAATCCTGTTTCATGCATAAAGGCTTGCAGTCATTTGTATTAAATATATCAGACACTCACCGAACTGCATATCAATGGCCATGTGAAGAAGCAAAAAAATCTAGATATATGAAATTATTCTATACTAGTTTTCGTGAAAACTCGTAACCAAGGATGCAATACCCATTCTGAGATAAACACCGAAATACTGTTTATTTTGAACTAGGATACATCTAATCAAAACCCAGTGATACCACTTTTGTCAAAATGTGTATTTTTTTTGTACCTTTACACCAAAAATTTATCCAAATCTTCGCAAGTATATAAAACAAAGTTAGACTTGTTATACCATTAAACTAAAATAAGGTTTAGGGTTACTACAGAAAAGATGTTGATTAGGAAGAAATGTATATTAGTGAACTAATGAGAGTAATTTGTACAGGGGAAATGTGATTTGGATCATTACATTTAAGCTGGGATCAAAGATGATTGTTGGGAAAATGTGGGGTAAATGTATGGGAATCACTGGTATTAATACTGTATAGGAAATCCAGCAAAACTATGTAAACCTTAATGACCTTCCTCTAGCAACCTAAAATCACAATGATAATGTAAAGTGATCATTGATATGATGTCATTCAGCTGCAGGGACGTTTGTTGGCCACCGATGTTTTGTGTTTACTTCATGCAATGGCATGCAACCCATATTACAGATGGATAATGATAACATCAATGGTATATTTCCAGTATGGTTCTGAATGGTATGATATATCTCGGTCCCTACATTACGATTCCCTTGCAACGTGTTGATTTAAACTAGCGTTACACTCTGTATCACCTCACACCTGCCTTACCACCATAACCCTGACATTACTTTCCATATGAAAGAGTATGATGCAACAAATTATTTTCCCCTGGCCTGAGTCACCTTCACTTAGTGTACAGAATCCAATAAAATGTTCCCCATCCCTATCCATAAGTCAGTCTCTGTGGTACCCCTAAACTGGTGCTTTATCAAAACTTCTATTTCATGACAATGCTTTTCCAGAGCGACGTCTCTTCATGCAACAACTCTTTAGGGATCTATGTCAAGAAATACATAATGGTAACTCCATGTCAAGAAATACATAATGGTAACTCACCCTGATTTCTTGTCGACCCCCTTTCGAGTTGAGAGCGTAGTCAATTATCAGTCTGTCCACTTGCCTGAATTCCTCCACGGTTTTTGGACTAGTGTCCATATATTCTTGCCACCCACAATCTTGACACCTTACATAAAATACGGTCACTAGAGCTAGAGCACTTTGAAGTTGCGAGTGAAAATTCCTCGACCCACAGCTCTCACATTTCATATCCAGTAGCCTTTGTATCAGGGAAGTCCTCATGATTATGAACCCATCCTCAATTCCGTTTCCCTCCATTGCTTGCACCGTGTGCAGAGATGACAACACAATCCCTTCCCTCAAGAGAAAGAAGAATTTGTTGACAGTATCTCACACGACTCGTCCTTACGTCACTTGTGAATCGTGACTACTTCAATGAATGTTAATTTATTAACGTATACTTCCCTCAATCACAAGAAATTTTGCCATGTAACCCAAAGAAATAATACACAAATCATCTTACATATATGTAATGTGTCTTTTCTGAAAATAGAGCAATATTTACATTTAATTTTCTGTCGTTTACTAACGTCAATCTGTCCAGTGACAACAATGTCATGACCATATATGGCACAATGTCAATACCACCATGAATGCTTACACATTATCTCGGCAGTTTTTTCAATCGCAATAAACAGCCCAAGAAGTTGATATGAGCTCAGTCTGTTAATCAAGAATGAGTAAAATGAAGTATATCAAATATTGTTTCATTGGTTATTCTGGTACATGGTGCCTTTTTAACATTCGCGATTGGTTAGTGGTTGGGATTTAGGGCTGTCAGCTCCCAGGGTCAAGTCAGCGGTTAACTACATCAGTCAAATAAAAAATTCTTTACAGCTTCAGATGTTAGATACAATTCTAAGACTAAATATGTATACTCATAAGGCATGTGACAATGAGCATAGCCGTCATAAGTATATCAAGGATATGATATACATATATGTAACTAGCTTCTCTTCATTAAATATAGAGAGAGAGTAATGCAAATGTTTGTAAAAGTCTCAACTTCTTTCATTTGATCAAATATCAGGAAATGGTCAGCTACAACGCGCAAGCGCATATGTATTGAAACCACTCATAACACTTAGAACTTTAGCTTGTCTTTTCTATGTTAGTTGATTTGATCAATCTCAGCATTAATTCCCATTTATAACGGGAAGTCTTAAAACTGTACTGTAAAGTGCTATATTCAAACTGCTAATTATTGAAGTAAAGGCAAAATTCGACTATAAATCCGGATTTCAAGAAGAGGTTTCTAAGGATATACGGGTATCCCGTTCCTTTAGTATCTTGCCACTTCTTTCCCTTACTTAGGAGATGTTCAGTCTCAAAGTAACCAGTCGTAATATTCTTATGTTGATCGTATTTACTTGGTTCATTTCAGTCCATTTGTACTTCAGGTTGTTATTCTTTGCCATAGCACCTACCTCTTTTTGTTAATATATAAAATTTACTTTGGTCTGCTATATGCAGTGTTTATATTCTCTTTATCTTTCTTCCTGTCTTCTCTTCATCATTTCCAAAGATTTATGAATTAGGTCTTTAACAGCTCTAAATGTTTCACTTCCATACAAATGCCATTTTATCTCATTTTGTTCTACTTGTGGTATTACAATCTGGCTCCCATGTTCTTTCCACCTGATACTCTGGGCACTGTAAATCCTTCCAAACCAAATATTCAGAACACTTTCCAGAAAGCATCTCAATCAACCCAATTATATGCTTTCTCTAGGTCCATAAATGCTATGTATAAATCTTTGTTTCTATAAGTACTTCTTACACATATTCTTCAAAGCAAAGACGATCTACACATCCTCTACTATTCCTGAAACAACATTGCTTCTTCCCAATATGATGCTTAGTGCATGCCACCACTCTTTCAATCACCACTCTCCCATTCAACTTACGAGATACACTTGGCAAGCTTGTACCCTTGAATTTAGAGATGCAATTTTTTTCTGCTGGGAGGTGTCAAAGGGAATGTGTCTTCAGTTGTAGTATACATGAGTATGATACTGGAAATTTCCTGCCTTTTAAACATAATAAGTACTGTATATCATTATTAACATGCAGTCAAGGAGCTGAACTAGGGCATGTGAAAAGTACGGGATAAGTCACGGAAAGGTCTGTAGGGCCTGGATGAAGATAGAGCTGTGGTTTCAGTGCATTACACATGAGAGCTCCTGTATGGATGAGAGCAGATGTGGCCTTTCTTGTCTGTCCTGGTGATACCTTGCTGACACACAGGGTGGGAATAGGGTGTGAGGGAAGAGAAGAGAATGTACTGTATATATCTTTTTTCTTTACCTTCATGCATTTGTGCCATTTCCTGTGGGACAGAGTAGCATCAGGAATGGATGAAAGAAGGCAAATATGAATGTGTACATGTGTATATATGCAAGTGAATGTGTCTTCCTTCATCTGCTTCCTGGCAGTACCTCACTAACAAAGGAAACCTTGATCAAGTATAATAAAATTGATGGACATCAGCATACTGAAATTAATAAGGGAAGCTTTTTTCCATAAACATTCATGCTCAAGATATGTACAGTATTAAAAACAAAACAGTCTTTCCAAGTAATATTTTCCTAGAGGTAACATAAAAAAAGGATGCCTTTCAAGAGAAACTTTTTATCTTTTTTATCAAACTAATCTTTTTGGTTTTCAGTAAAGCATTTTTACACTGTGTATTATGTAATTTCTTTTTCAATTCACACAATTATACCATAATAAGGGGATTATACAATAAGAGGGTTATTGTTTTTCATTCATTCAGTCATATAAAAATATATCAGTTTCTTTTTCATTCAGTTCCCATATTAACAATCTTTTTCATTTCACTCAGTTGTACAAAATATTTACAACACAGTTTGCACAATATTATATACACTGTACATGGAACTCCACTCTACATACCCTTTACATTCCAATACATTTCATATATATAAGATAGGCTTCAGTAATGTGTTAACACATAAAGGACACCATAGCCACACTTGAATCTTACACATGTGAACACATAAGGACACCACCATATCCACACTTGTATCTTATACATGTGAACACATAGAGACACCACCATATCCACACTTGTATCTTATACATGTGAACACATAAAGACACCACCATATCCACACTTGTATCTTACACTATGTTGTTCTTCATTTGGCCCCTGGTGGTACAAGTATACACATATCATCATCAGTCAAGGAGAACAGAAAAATGCCTCAACCAATTATGATGGGTGCAAACCTATTACCAAACAGTGCCTCTCACTCATTTAATGGATCACTCTTGCTAAATAAAACCTAACCATGGCACCATTTTACCTGTTTTTAAAGTGTAAAAATGATAGGCATCCAATGAAAACATGCCTCATAAATGAAAGAAACCCTGACATCCCATTCAACACATTTCCTTTTACATTCACTCCTGCTTATTAGCATAATTTTCCATGTCCCATTTTCATATAATATTCAAGCACAGCATTTAGTCTTCTTTCATTAACTGTTACTATAACTTCATTATTATTCATACTGTTTTTTTGAGCAAATGAAAGTAAGAGAATCACAAGTTTGTCATGACATTCTTAATCTTAGTACTGTATCAATTGCTTTCCTCCACCAACAGGGTCACAAGACTGATTACTTTCCTCCACCACCAGGTTCGCAAGACCATGATAAAAATCTTTATACGATAATCAAATTCGTATAATTTTTGTTTAAAATGAATAACTGTTGATCAAGCCATCATCAGCTGAACTGAACAATAACTGCATAAGTGTGAAAGATGTTGATGTCCAAGGCCACTGATCCCCTATTTGTGTCTCTGTGACCAGTTTAACTTATTTGTGTTGTCACCACTTTTCGTTGTGTCATTAGTCACTTTTTTTTACTCTTCCTCAGCATAATCATCATCAGCAGTAATGTCATTCAATTTACAAGTCAATGATTTCCAAAAGAATCCATGAAATTTTCTAGATTTTTCTTTGCTGACCACCAAAGCCATGTTCTTGCACTACTCTCCCAAGAATCTCAAGGTTATCTAACCCATAGAAGAAAAACGAACTACTTTACCATACAGCTACTCATGTAAGGTGGCAATGGATAACATGAATATGAATATTTATGTTCCCACATCTCACAGCATTTTTTAAAGCAATAATCCTTACAGTGCTTTTACGAACTGCAGCATCTGCTACACCACAGTTAATCAGTTTATATAGTGTGCCTTCTAGGTATGAAATGCAGAACAGAGCAACCTACCTTTCAGTAGGATGTTGAAGTACTTATGTATAAAATTACATATTTGCTGGCGATTACTGTATTTCACAACATTTATGTAGTCAGCTTCTTATATGTGCTAAAAATCACTTTACATTTAACACAGAATGAACATTTGTGTTATGATTGTCTGTTTGCAGTAGTGTATGTTCCTTTACAGTTGTTTTAATTGTGAGTTTGATTTTCAGCGTGTATGATGCATAAAATATACAAATTTGGAGAAGATTTTGTTGCAATTTCACAGTACAGGCAGTTAAGTTTTTGAAGACAACCTTTTTCTATATTGATGTCAACACTTAGAACATGAATAAAGGTTTCCATTTATCACAGTGGCACCTTTATTTGCACTCAGAAATGACATGGTTCTAGAATCTGAAACAAAAAGAATGTAACAGTAATGATAAATAAACTCTTTCTTTATCATTAACAT
>JAUTXX010078030.1:2109-17082 GCA_032273605.1 Panulirus laevicauda
CTCCAGCACCGAAACCCCTTCCCCCAAGCGGGTCTGGCGGGTCTCAACAGACCACTCGGTCTGCCGGGTCTTCAGCCTCTCACCAAAGCTATTTAATCTTTTCTTGCTTGCTTAAACAGACATCAAAGACTGTTTGTTTCTCCGCTTTAATTCTCTGAGTGTCTTTCTGTGTTTGACAACACTTGTCATATTATTCTGAACTACTGAGTCTCAACTTACCAGCATCCGTGCACACACACACACACACACACACACACACACACACACACACACACACACACACACGGGCGCGGAGGATATGATAAGCACCTTTAAATTCCCTCGCAGGACGTGACGACGTTAATAAGAATCAGCTGATCGAAAAAAGTCTATAAAACCAGAAGACGCAGACGAAGACACTTGACGATAGAGGTGTTGGAGGCGGTGTTGGGAACGTGTGTGTAGCGAGGGAATAGTGGGAGTGTGGGGCGAGGCGAGTATAGAGACAAATGACGTCAGCTCTGGCATTAAAAAGTTTATCTGATTAAAATACAAGGATAAGAGACTGAGTCTGACGGACGGCAAACTCCTGACTGATATTGACACGCTAGTAATGACACACACACACACACACACACACACGCACAGGATCATACCATGAGAATAAGGACGAGAAGCTGGAGGTTTTGGCTGAAGTAGAGAATCAGCGATCTTGAGACAGTGAAACAGACACACAGTGAGGTAGTAAGTGACGCTGGAGGGAGGGAGAGACACAGACAGAAGGTTGGAAAATGTGTAGAGTAGGAAGGAGCAGTGAATGTTGAACATAATGAAGATATAGGAACAAAAGAAACATTGATGGTCGACGAAGCAAAACTGCAGGACTCATCTGACCAGTGATGATATTTGGTCAGGAAGAAAAGTATATTCCAGCTATGGATGACGGAGGTGGAGATAGGAAGAGATACTGCTTAAAAGACTACTGGAGGCTAGAGACACAGTGAATGTCTGAAGAGAATTAATAAAGAAACGACATGATGGAACGACCAGGAACAATTACCTTCATTACGGAAATACGTAGTCAGAAGGTGCTTAAGTGACGTTTTAACATGAAAAACGTTCAGAATACTCGGTGGAGGTGACTGACCGACGAAAATGCGAGAGAGATGGTCATGCAGACATATAGAGGGGTTGCTGACCACAATAACCCCACCACCACCTCACAGAGGGGTTAGTGACTACAATAACTCCACGACCACCTTACAGAGGTATTAATGACCACATTATCCCTACTATCACCTCATTATGGGGTTAGTGACCATAATTATCTCACCAGCACTACCTCACAGACGTCTGGAATGTTAAGGAACGTAAATAGATTTAAAATATTGTATGGGAATGCACAATAAAGAATCTAATCTTGTGTCTCCCTATCCTCGTCAGTAATGGCCTGACGTGACACACCCGCTTCATGCAATACGTCGATGGATTTTATCATTGTTATCAACTATGACCATCAACTATGACCATGACTCTCCAGGCTCCATCAGCCTCTACAACACACTCTACAGCCTCCCACACTGAACTAATGCCAACCGTGTCACCATCAACCATACATACACTCTCTCGGGGCTTCAACCCAGATAGATAACGCATCCAGGTTGCGTTATCTATCATGCTTTATGTGCTAACTTGGACTATATGAACTAAACAAGAAGAAACACATCACTAACAGGTTCAGTATTTCCAGCTATCTTTTACACTCTCCATAGAGCCAAACTACTGAACTTCCAGAGCATACACACGAGTGACAGTTTTCTCGAAATCGTCTGTGTTTCTCTTGCCTGGTCGTCTTGCTTGCTCATTACACAAGAACGATAACTAGAGAAGGTGCAGGTAACACTGGCACGATCGTGTCGGTCCTTCTCTCGTACACTGCCTCTCAAGAGGAATTAATCCACTCAACACACTTGTCCTCCAAACTCCTGTTAACCATCACCAGGATTTCATCTGACAGGAAAGGATGAAGCTGGTGCTGCACCAACCCCGTTACTGTCACTATCACCTACGAAATTCCGTCCCTCAGTTGTAGTACGGCATCACAACCTCATCGAACCCATTCGAGTTCGTAAAGACCACTTGAAAAAAAATCCCAACCACTGTGAACATCACCACTGATCAGTACACTGTATATCGACCTCCCTTTTTTCCTCTTCTCCCTTTGTGTTTGTTTACACACTGTTTAACATTTCCCTTTTCACTGCACCCTTGTTTATTGTACGAGTTTTCTTTGTAATATTTCCAGCCTTTGACTGCGGTCAACAGACCATCAATTATCAATATTACACACATGAGACGACCCCCTCCTTGCACACACCACGTGAGACCCTCCATGGCGCTCTGGTCAGCGTTGCTGCACACTCATCTAATGGACCCGATTTCAGATCCCGGAGAGGGCAGCCGGCTCACAGGCATCTTAGCCGTTCATCCTCTCCCTTGGGGCTAGTCGAGGAATAAGTTCCTGGCGTAAACTGGGGTAAGTACGTGCATATTTAGGCTAAGATGTGGTGGTTGAGAAAGAGAAAGGGCAACAAGTGCAAAGCTCTCCCTGTAATTAAACAAATAGTAATGAAAAATGCAGTAATCACACACACACATACGACTCTGCCATCACAAACACACCCACACATTAGCCTGACAACCTTCCACCATGCGCACAGTTCAGCACTTGGCCGCCAGGGTTGTGTATGACCCAGGACACTTCCCCGCCGTCATGGTTGGTTGCCACCGTGGCCATACGGCTTCATATACCTACGATTGAATCCCTCATTATATTGGGATCACAACCAGATCAAAGCTTTTTTGCTCCTTTGATAATTCCCGGTCAGGGAGCCCCAATATACACAATATACACCAGAACACAGTCATCGTGTGGGCCATTTTTCTCAGCCAAACTAAGAAGTTTGAACATTACCGAGACACAAGAGGAACAACTCCATGTTATAACTCCAACCACAACACACAACAGGAACTTGAGGAGTTGCATCCCAGTTATGACCCCACAAGACAGGATGGGGAAAACTGGAAACACCTACGACAACCACTGCCTTCACAACCGTGGGGAGCTCGGCGGAGCAAACCACACACACACACACACACACACACACACGTAAACTGAGAGGAACTTTCAGTCGAGACTGTACGTATCCTGACGCCAGACTTCCAACTAACCGGTGTCTTAAATGAGGAACACTTTCTGCTAGCACGTGTTAGGATCACATTTAAGTACACGGAGTAAAGAAAGAAAAAACAAAAAACAAACAAAAAAGCATCATACCACTCTGAGTGAAACATTAGGACACATGGATCAAGGATTTGAATAATCTCCATTAATCTGGCCTAACATAGGCATCCCTGCTTTCATTGTATTGTAGTATCTCAACTACTGACGACATTACCTGTCATTTGTCAGAATAAATATTATACTGATTACATAATACGGAGAAGATGACTATGAAGTGGGGTTATCATAACTATGAAGTGGGGTTATCATAACTATGAAGTGGGGTTATCATAACTATGAAGTGGGGTTATCATAACTATGACGTGAGCTACCATAACTATGAAGCGGGGTTATCATGACTATGAAGTGGGGTTACCATAACTATGAAGTGGAGTTACCATAACTATGAAGTGGCTACCATAACTATGAAGTGGAGTTACCATAACTATGAAGTGGCTACCATAATTATGGAGTGGGGTTACCATAACTATGAAGTGGCTACCATAATTTTTTAGGAAATTGTCTCATTCAAGCTTACCAACCCTACCGAGACAACACGAGTTGCACTGGTCACAGAAAAATATATTCGAGAAGCTTCCAGAGAATGGCAACAAATTTGCTAGAAGAAAACTGGAATGTGAGTTACAGTTAGAAGTTAGATGCCATAATTTAGCCACCATGGGAGAGAGAAGAGCAAGGGGTGACTTGATCACAATCTTCAAGTCTTTAAACCAGTTTGATGATGTTAATAGTGAACATTTCTTCAATTTATGCAAAGATTAAACAACCTATAACCATAACATGGAATTAAGCAAAAACTATAGTGAATAATGGTGTAAAAAAAAACTTTGACTATACGAGTACTAGATGAATGGAACAAACACACACACACACACACACACACACACACACACACACACACACACTGTTATACAGCCGAATACAACAGAGTTCAAACAGCAACAGACCACTGAATCATAACGAAGCTGCTTGGATGGTGTTGGAACTACTGTGGTAGGAGTAGATAGATAGATTTTCAGAGACAGAATGACGAAACTATGAATGTTGACAACATAAAGAAGCTAAATAACTTGCATGATAAGATTGAAAGGTTAAGAGATGGGGACTCTCGTGTGAGGCCGTTGCTGCTGTACAAACAGGTAATCACCCTGGCTCGCACCTGAGAATTACCTGGCACGTGGCGTGGATGTGATCCAGGCCGCCTGGAATACATCAGACAGACGATGAATCGAAGGAAAACATTATAAATCATCTTACAGGTAGGAACAGATCACTTGAACCACACAACCTACACAACAACAAACGTGTCACAACCTCAACGTTATTAGTGGAAGATACCGAACCATCAGGTATCTACCCTCTGACGTCACTGACTGAGCCTTCACGAACGATAACAAACGATATAATGGCCTGTGTTTCACCATTAGCGACAGGTAACATTCAGTTAATAAAACTGGTGTTTTAACACTGTACATTCTCAGGGAGTGTGGCAGTACATTAGTATATTCCCCTCTCAGAGCCTCACGAAGGTTGCGTGTATAGCAGCCATCTGTACGCCCACAACCATCAACACAGGTTAGTGGAGTCTAACATATGTTGTCGTAATCACAACGTAAAAGTGAGAAAAAATGATACGAACTAATGACAATACATACAGAAATATCCCCCACTACCATCTAAATCCACACCCTGTTAGTGCTGCCATCTAGTATACAAAATTAGCCACATTTAAGCTGTGTTAATCCTAAGCTTATGCGAACTAACATATATCCAACTCTAATTCCTTTACGCATAACTCCCCGGCACGAACAGAAGCAGCTTTCCTATACCAACACTGACAATAATTCACAAATATAAAAAGCTTCCTGGTTAGTGACGAAATATAAGGAAAAATACCATGTGGATCATCGGTTAGCACAGAAGTATAATCATACGTGACCAACGAAAGAGAAATTTTCTTAACCAGATCCGACAACATTCCATATTAATCACATGTTTACATGACGCATGGCAACACGTACCACCGACCGTAGGTCCGGGTCTTGCACAATGGCCGAGTGTACAACTCACGTACACGGTAACACTTATCGAGGAACCTGTACATTTCACACGACGTTTGTTTTGAAAGTTAATGAGATTACTGGATGGTTAAGACCTCAACAGCTGTAGATTTTGAGTAAGAAAAACTCCTTACATGCCATGTCCGGGACACTGTCTGTACTCGCTCTCTACATCCTGGATACAGATTTTGTTCCAAGTTTTAGTTACTGACGGATGAGCAGGACGGTTGACATCGAGGACGGGTAAGTTAAATGTTGGGTAAACTAAACAAAAACTAGATCAGTGAACAGGTTCCACACAAGCTGGGTCTGACGACGCGTTTGTTTTTGTGGAGGGAACTTATGTCCACTTTCATCCTGGGAATCACATATAGTCCATACGAATTGGGTGTTGCCCAAGCTTGTTTTCCATTCTTTTTACCACGGTGTTTGGGGAGAGAGAGAGAGAGAGAGAGAGAGAGAGAGAGAGAGAGAGAGAGAGAGAGAGAGAGAGAGACTAAAAGATCTGAGGACTAATTAAACCTTAACATTAAATTGAACATAACTCAAACAATCACACTAGTTAACGGATTTCATGTAGGTAAGTTACATAGAATTACATAGATACACAGACTACACAGACCCAAGGTCCAAGCAAGGTGGCCTGGCCTTAACACTGAAAGATAATCACTTTAATAGCAGTAGAAGGATAGCAAAGCAAAGACCCTCTCCCCACCCTCCACTTCCGATAACACGGCTGGCAGGATAGAGGAAGATAAAATACCTGGCAGGACTAATATGCCTGAGGGAAATCTTTATAGGAAAGTCAGAAGGTAGAATAAACATAAATCATCCACACCATCAAGACATGATGCATCCTTTCACAGTCTATCATCGTGACACTCGTATGGGGAAACCTAGAGCCCCGGCCTCGCCACCTACCTGGTCTACATTACTCCTGATGTAGAAGTATGATACAATACTTCCTTCTTGTTCCCATAAAGCAGGAGGTACGACTTGATCAATGTTGATGTTACAAAGAAACTCGTTAATCCACCACGAACCATCATCCTCAAAGTTCCGTCGTCCAACAAGATCTGTCATCCAACAAAACCCGTCATCCAACAAGTACTACCATTAGCCCAGGAGCCGTTATCCAACCAAGAATCGTCACTCACCTATGACCAATCATCCACCAAGAACAGTCCTCCATCGAGACCAGTCATCCAACAAGAGAATCAAGAGCTCCAGCACTTGGATAGATCTTCAGCCTCCCACACCAACATTACTAGACGCACCAACTATTGTTGACCCACCTGCCACAACACCACTTTCCTACGTCTCCCACACATTTACTATAATAATAATAACTAATTATAATGATAAAAGTTATCAGCCTAAAAAGACTATTACCAAACAAAAATTTCAGACACATCACTGGTGGACGTTCATAGTGAACAACAAACATCATTATTTTTCAAGTTACGAAAAGACTAAACAAAAAAATTCAGTCAAGCACAGTCAGTTGGATCGTTCCAGAAAGCATCATACTACCTTGTGTTCACTACGGGAAAAATTATTAAAACAAACAAGTTGGGAGGAGGGGTGAGGGCCGGGGGTATGCCTCTCCCACCCCCCCACACTTACCTGAGCCAGGATAAAAACGACCATAAAACTTCTCAATAGGTAAACGTCAAGAGAAATCACGGGGTCGAACTGCCGGCAGAATTACCATGTTCGGCCGCCGCCGGCAGACACCACACACAACCTGAGAGAAACTTTTGGGTTTGAGTAACAACAACAACACCAGCTGCTGCCTGATGACGCACGGATACACGAGATAACATTGTTGACACATAAGAGTTGAGAGTGTACACCACCACCACCACTTACTGACACTCGAATATGAAGAAAACGGTTATAAAAACCATAAATAATTACTGAACAACGTATTCCACTAAACAATGTACACAGGCGTTACTGATCTGTCGCTGTTTGCATTAGCTTTGAAAACGGTCATGGTGTAAATACATATACATACACGCATACACAATGTGCGTGTGTGTGTGTGTGTGTGTGTGTGCATGTGTCTGTGTGTGTGTGTGTGTGTGCGTGTGTGTGTGTGTTTAGGGTACGAGAGGAATCTTCAAGACTGGGGAGGGAAGCCCCAGAGTGCAACTTCAGGATAACACAATACCAAACTGCTGGGAACCACGAGCCCTAGCCACTCTCTTCTCCAGAAATAAAACCTTAAAGAGTTTATCAAACTGTCCAGCACCATGAGCGCTGCCCACTAAGACCTTAAATTGCTGATTATTATGAAATGTTGGGGCTACGTGGCTTAACTGTTTGTCTTCGTTCTTAACACACTACAGGTTGAATTTCTAGAAAAGTGTGAGCTTGTGTCTTGTGGACGGGGGAACCAACACCTCCCATGCATCTCCTACCTGATGGGGAGGGGGGGGGGGGGGACTGGAAATCCCCACCTCCTGTGTTATCACTTCCTGCAGTAGGAACATGTGGAAGTGTTTACGAGAAGGCTCAATCATCTCTTCCTGGCGATACCTGGCAATGACGGGAAGGTGGAGAAAGCCGAAAACAATAATTAAAAGCGTTGGTTGTGAGGCTAAATACCTGAAGGATATAGCACGTTAGTCCAGCAGCCGGTGACCCCAGCGGAGGGCGTGAGGGGGACGCGGCTGGTTGGTATGCGGGCGGTAGCCTCGCTAATGGGGTAAACTGTCCAAGAAAAATGGTGGCGAAATTTTCCACAATGAACCCGTCTAGTACGAGGGAGGGGGGGAGGCGCCGTCCTGTGTCCCTTCTTGAAGAAATGATGACCAAATGACGGCCAAACATGTACATATAAATCAGTGTAATGATGTTATGTACAAACAACAAGGAGGAATAGAACGCCAGGCCACCCACCCACATCTGCTGCTCTGCACCTGTGCTGTACAGCTGCGTCAAGATAAACACGTTTCCAGCAATACCTTCATGACAAACGTACTCAACACTTGATCAGGCTCACGTGAAAAACCTTCAGCACAGACACACTATAAAGATAAATCCTTCATCAGAACTCGGAAGACAATGTATTCATATCTTGCTAAAGCACCAACCACAACCATCGTGTACACTCCATTTTCTATCATGAGCAATATGTTCAGAAATAATTATACAACTTATAACTTGAATCATTAATACTCTGGCTACATCATGAATGATCATGGCACAATGTTCACTATACTGCCGTGCATAGTGGTCATAATCCCAGGATGTTTGATGGCTGAGGGTTGTTATAACCTGGGGGGGGGGGGGTGGCTATGTCATCCTGTAAACGATCTTTCTTTAGATCCGAAGATTAAATCAATAAGCAATGAATGATTTAATAAATGATAAATGGATACAATATTACACGAACCCCTGCAATTCACCTCCCCGACAGACAGATACCAACAGTAGCAACACATTGTATAGAAAATGTGACGCACAAGAAACATCAACATTCATCAGAAACGATGACGAAAAATTCAAACTTTTCTCACCCCTGGAGTACGATGGTGAGGCCCTGTAGCACGACCACACCAGCCTTGATTGTGATATCTTGGCCATCAAGGGTTGGGTCAGAGGTTACTTCATCATTACTATACTCGAGGGTCGTTCAGTCGTGCTCAAGTGTTTTATCGCTTTGCTCAAGGAGTTAAGCAACTCCGGAGACCAAAGGTAAGGTGTAGAAACTCTACACCAACCTCACAAGACACAACTCCGGCCGAACCAGACCTCACAAACCCTCTATGAGCACAGTTACTCTCGTGATAATATCAAACCACAGAACAACCCGAAAGTCCAATAATACCACACCCACAACTACTGTTTGACTCCCTACCAGTCTGTTTGTCTCCATATTCTCCTTCTCCCTCTCCTGTCTGACATCTTCCTCTCTCTCACCTGCCTCACCTCCCCCCTTCCGCGCCGTCGCCCCCTCCCCTGTATAATCTACAGGTGGCGGAGGAGGGCGTTAGCCTCGCCATCACAAGTCCACACGCGTGCCTGGAGGTGTCTGATGCCTCACGTACAACATGGATGATGCCGTGTATGGCGTCCGCTTCACTGCTGCTGCTGCCTTCCTGTACAGCTGGTAAGGACGTCAGGAGAGATGACGGAGTCATGTTACGTGGGGTCGCACGAGGTCAGAGGAATAAGGCAACCACTCCCTTCTGCAGGAGCAGTGACGCCGACCCATAACAGCAGTGTGACTAACGACAATGAAGTGCTCTGAAGACACTGTGGTGAAGACGTTGGCATCCTCACCACAGCATTTTCACAACAACGATCGTCGCCACACTGCTGTGTCAAGTCGCCGCAGCAGTGCCACACAGCTGTGACAGAGAACGGTTGAGTCTATGATATCATAAAACACACTTCAGGAAGCCTCGGTAACATAACTGGGGTTATATCTGTGGATTAAAAAGCTGAAAAAATATACTGACACCCAGAACCTTGACTCGTGTATTAACCGCATCCAATCAGCAGCACAGCAGCCGTGTGTGAGCAGTGGTTAACCCCATGAACATGACTAAACGACTCTTGACCATGAAATTATGACCCAAAAGCGCCGTCGTGGTGAAGGTCGTGTCGTCGTGCTCAAAAAGGTCGTACCATCGTGTTCATGGATTACGATCGTGATGGAACAATGACACCTAACCTTTTCATCAACTCCAATATGGACTGAGTTTTGAAGATTCCCTTAACTCAGTTTACAGTGAGTTTCGAACACCGTGGACAGCGAAACCTGTGCCTTATGCAGTGATCAACCTTAAAAAGATATGCACTGATCCCATTACGATATTTTATGTGTACACTGACCTTTGTAAAATAACATCATGCACTCAAACAGTGAAGCTTGTTTCGTGAGCAGTGAAACCTGTATTCCTACAGGTGAATTTCCATAGTGAAAAAATTGGATTTTTAATCATGATGAACCATGCATATCGTCTATATAGATATCTTGTATTCTGTTAGTTTTGTTATAGTATACACAGTGAATCTTTATGCTTATGTAAACAGAAAATGCTAACTATACAGTGACACTGTTTACAGTAAACTTTTGGTCTGCTCTGTAAACCCCAGATTTGAGGACAGTTCAACCCTGGAACTATGTTCAACAAACATTCAGGTTTATGTTCAATAATACCTTGTATATTGTATAATGAAAGGTTTACAGTACAGAATATACATGGATAATCTTAAACTGTGTACAATAAAGCTCTTGTATTACTTCTTACGCTATCTCGATTAATGCAAACTACAGTAGAATCATTCGCTTAATATGCTTGTTAAACAGGATCAGTCATGTAACGGAGAACATGAACAATTACTTTGTGAATAACAATCATATTTTGAATAACAGTAATCCATATTGAACAATGGTGAGCATTGTAAGATACAACATGAGTATAATGACTCAGAAGTATTCTTCAATGCTGCACTACCCAATATGAAGAATAATTTTCACTCATCTTAATTGGTTTCATACATGTCTGATAAATAACTTTGCTGCAAAATTGGCACAAATGGTTTATTACATCTGACACAAAGAAAAATATATATACCAGCAGCCTCTAATTATTATTGCATTCGCTTGGTGCACGGAGGCGTCTGGCTACCAGAATTCCTGTCAAATCCCACCAATTAAATCCATTTGGGATAAAGATTCAAGTTTTGCGTGCGAGTTTAGCATATCAGAACGTTCGGAGACTTGACCTAAAAATATACTAATTAATACAGGAATTCTGGCTTAACTTTACCGGAATTATGTGACTTTTGAACTGTACATTAAAGAACATTACGGGGTAGACTACACCAAGTTAATACTATATTAAATTACTACTACACTTCACTGGAACATACTCCTCCGATCTTTACCTCCTGCACCATCATTTACATTTCCTAAATGTCTATCACTTGGTAATATACAGAATATCAGTATTTTTTCTAATTTAGAAACCAATTAACTGAGCATAAATGACTAGCATTTCTGCATTACGACCTATTACATGCGGATGAAGTCATCGGTTAAGTAATCTTGATAACTCCTCTGTAACTGCCATGTGTTCTGCTACAACGTGTGAGAACAACAATACAAGTATATAGGCAAGACTGAAACTAAATTATCAAGGTCTATAGTTCTTATGTTGTGTGTTAAAGAACCTTCACTCTTCTTTGAAATCGAAATCAGAAAATTATTTGTACAATATTTTTCTGAAGATTTTTGATTAAATATCCATCTTATAAACAAATGCTCATCAAATACTTCGTTATGAACCTAAGGTTTGCAGTGTTCACTCACACTGTTTACATTTACTGTTCAAGACAGCAGAGGTAATTAAAAAAATCACGAATACCTGAACCAAATTTAGAAATCGAATGACCAGACATTTATCATTCATTATGAACTTCATACGTCATCAAACATACAGAAGTTGACAGACACCACCAGAAAACCACAGACATCCTAGAACTGTCGTACTTGAAACCATAAACACTTCGTCAAAAAAATAAATTGTTAAGCCGGAAACAAAATCTTAGAATCGGAATATCAAAGTATATTTCTACGCATTTCTATGCAAAAGAAAAAATAGTATAGGTGTACAATCTTCAGATGGTGTCTGGTAATACTAGAGAGACTATGGCGCCAAGCTACAGGAAATACATTTTCCAGATTTCTTATTCTGTTTTCCTATATTTTTGTCTGCTTATATTGACAACTACCTAGCCATCTAGATTTAACCTAATAAAGGTCAAAAGCCTCAAAATTTCAGATCTGAGATGAATTTCAAAAAGCTGTTTTCTATTCAGGTCAAACTTTTTGTTTGAAATATTGAAACTAATATGCACCACTAAATACTGACTAGAATTTCCCAGTCTGTGAACAACAGTTCATATAACCATAACATTTTGTTCAAACCATTTAAATCTGGCTTCATCAAACAGCATAATCGGCATTTTTTACATTTTGTTGCTTAGGAAACAACCAGCTTTGTCTCTTTAAATCTCCATCTGTTTCTAATGATTTTTATTTATAACAGAATCTATCAATGTTGTATGTTCGTGTACACAGTGTACCCCTACACGACTGCTTCACTTTACCCCTGCGCTGCCCAGCTGACCCATACCTGGTACTGCCTGCTCACATCTCATCTTTACTGTCGTAGGTATTAAATCTGTTGTTTCCTTGAGTAAAGGTTAAATATTTTTCACATTTTCTTATAATGTTATTTATCATTACCAGCAAATATCAGCAGACTTTTGTTTGACCCCTAAGCTTCATGCTGTCCTACACTCCTCAACAGCCATATGGCAGATCGTTCTGGATACTCAGTCAAGTGCAGCAGGTCAACGTGTGGCTCGTGCGGTCTTGTAAAGTTTGTATCTAACATCACCTGCATAAAATACAGCAAAACAGAAGGTACGGACCATGTCAGCTCGAACAGCTCTGGAAACAAAAGCTGAATCAGTCGAGTTTCTTGCTAGAAAACTCATGCAAAGTGCTCACCGTGTGTCACAATATGAAGCTTCATTTTCGTTGGTACAGCACGAGGCAGGTTCACTCGAGACGTGCACGGTTTTGCAAGTCTCTTGATGGCTTGTCATTCAGACATGTGAAGTCCTCTGGTGTAGCTGGCCGGCCAGTGTTCAGGCAGATGTTCTACCGTGTCCTGATGACGACCATCTACCTGGAATATGCCTTTAGGGGAAGATCTTTATCGATGCATGACCTAACTTGTCCGGACACTTTCATTCCTTTTAACTTGCCTTCTGAACATTTGAAGCTTGAGGTAAGGTCTGGTGTTCCTTGCTGAATGTTGGTGTCAAATAAAATTTTGCAAAACACATCATGAACACAGTAACGACCATTCCTTTTGAGTGTTGATCTGAACAACATCAAGTCTACCTTGAGAGGTTTGCAGCTGACTACATCTTCGGAGTCTCACCGTACATACGTACGTGTGCCCCTCCAACCACCACCACCCGAATGACACGGATCAAGACATGCACGAATGATTTCAGGGATAAACAGAAACACACACTTATGAAAGCACAATAACACACACACACACACACACACACACACACACACACACACACACAAAGGATCTGAACTACAGGAAACGAAGACGAGAAAGATACATCATAATTTACACGAAGAAAATCTTGAATGGTATAGATGCCAACTTACGCTCAAAAATAGTTCCCAGTGGCACACCTTGACAGACAAAGAACACTGTGTACATTATTCCTGCCACTGCAGTCATAAGGCAAGATAAACACAGGGAGGAAAAACTAACTAAACACTTGGGGCCCAAGAGCATTCCCATATGGCCTGTGGAAGCCATTAGAAACACCGTGGACTGATCAAAGCGGAATCCATGAAGACGCTGGGTAAGATCTGCAAAATATACCAGATTGGCCAGGTTATCAAGGCTACGTAGACATGCAAATCACGGCCTCAAACAGCCTACTCGTCCAGCACCTAACATAAGAAATGTTTTGACTCTGCCCTTGTTGTGTGGGGTGACCTGAGGGATCGATGTGAGGTAAAGTGTCGAGTATCGACGAAGTCTTCTTGATTCGTCTCGAGTGAGTCAATATTGGAAACTACACTTCAGACTTCCTGCGTTTCAGATTCTGACTGAAAAGTTAAGATTTTCTTTACTATCCCGGCAACACATTAGTTATTCGGATTTCCTCATCTCGTGCCCAATGAAGCATATACATCACAAAACACATAAAATTCGGTGAAAACTCATGTTGTTGATTGTACTACTATGCCACAGATATACAGAATATCAACAATGCATTAGACATACGTACACAAACATCTCAACAGACAGCTAACCTAAGTCACAGGCCTGACCGTTGGACGGGTCTTCGTTAATGTTAGTCATCTTACATTCATGATAGATTTTGATCACTCCAGTCCTGTCAAACCGTCAGATCAAGACGTATCTCACATCTAAAAGGTTCTTGTTATTCAATGGCACCAAGTGACCCTGTAGACCTTAGAATACACCTTACTGGTTGTTTGTTATCTTGTAACCAAGATTTCGAAAGCTGAGCTGACGATCGTTGTTGGGTACTGTGGTCCACATACGCAAGTACTGCAGCAAACTGTCACCTGCTCACATCAACAACTGTTTTTCCAGCAGCGCCATCAGTCGACGCCAGTGAGGCGCCACTCCTGGTGGGAGCTGTTAGGTTAGGCGCCGCTGGTCTGCACTCGCAGGGCGCTGTTCCTGCACAGCTTCTGCACCTTCACGTTTCATCAAGTTTCATAATGTTACATCACATCTTCGACCCAGACTCACCTTCACTCGGTATCACTCTCCTTCCTCTCTTATCACGCTCATGCCATAGTCTCCCGGCAAAAATCTCACTATATTTAATAATTTTCCATTAATGCCGCACAATTGCAGCATCTTCCACAAAATCTCGCCATATAGTGCCCTATATGGTTCAAGCTACTTCTCCAAATACAACCTTTTTATGTGAGGTGAGACGGCACAGGCAACTGAGGCCCTATTCAAAGCTAATATTCTTTCTTTCATACTATTCGCCATCTCCCGCGTTAGCGAAGTAGCGTTAAGA
>JAUTXX010078139.1:3192-15037 GCA_032273605.1 Panulirus laevicauda
CCCTCCAGTTTGCTTCTACTCTGTTTTTCCATTGTGCAGTGGGAGTGTCATAACCAGTGAGGGATTCCTCTTTTCCCAAAAGTATCTTGGAGCATACTTATGTCATGGCACATGATTAAACCCTATGCTATTCTTCATTGAAACATACATTTCTGTTTTCCAATGTCACATTTTGGTTTTGTTTGCTTATATGAAGTATAGAAAGAACTATTTTACTTACCTCTGTGTATACAGATGCATATTGATATTTGCTTATCATCCCACCAAAATTAGATCACTATGGTCTGCTTTTTGTTCTTGAGGCAAACTGTGTAGTTGATGATTACATATATTTCGTAGGCAAACTGTGTAATTTATGTTTACCTTTCTCTATCCATTTCTTTTCCTTCAGTTTTGTGCTTACTGAGGCATTCATATAATTTAATATACAGTATTTCTTTTGCTATACATTACCATTATTGATAACTAAAAAAATTCATTTCTACTACCAGTAGACATCATTGTTGTGCCATAAGTTTGGGAATTGAGTAAGGGGAATGCAATCCTACTAGTTAACCTTTTTTGTGATCAGCACTGAAATTTCCTAAACTAATTTTTTCCACATCTGTCCCTTCTTCACTTGCAAGATAGCCTCTGAAAAATGTCCAAGAGGTCAATGAAAGGGATAAATGGAGCCACTCTTTTCCCAGAATATATAAAACTAGTCTTGTGACATCCACCGAGTAGATCAGAATTGATAGAAAATCTTTGAATCCTTTAACACTGCCTTAAGTAGAGGAATTAACTATCCTACTACCTTTGATGTGTACATTTTTATATGCTTACATGCCTACATCATAGTTGAGTTTTACACCCAAGTTCACAACCGCTGATTGACAAATGGTCATGTAACTTCAAGTGCAGGTTCATATTGAGCACTGTAGCTAGTAGCATCTTAGCAAAAGTGGCCTTCATTTCATGCATTGGAGGAAGACCTGGTAATTAGTGTTTAAGTGTGTTGTTCCTGCAATAACTGTAATCAATCAAACTCCTTGTTTTTATGATACAGGTGCACAAGCTAGATAACTAAATGTTAATGTTTTGAGGATTTCAATGTTTTTAATCATTAGTTAATTTGGTATTGCTGATTTTCAAGGACTCATTTCTCGGAGTTACAAAGTCTTAGTATGAGGGTTTTTTAGTGCTAGTATATCTGAAAAGATTGCCTACTGGAGCCATCCAACTATGTCTCGGACACATACCAGTGACAAAATTTCAGAAGTTGAAACCAGAAAGTCGTCCCCTTTTATGGTAAGATGGAAGTGGGTTGCAGCTCAGCCAACAAAGGTAATCATACTTGTTAAAGGAATTGGAGGATTTTGGTTACAAACTTAAAAAAACTCTGGTGAAACGAGCCAAGAACCAATATTGAGAATGAAAAAAAATGATTCAGATATAATTTTTTTGTTTCTTTTGTTCAACTTATATCTAGAGGCAGTATTCATGTTTAGGGTGTTTGTTTACTGCCTTTATCTCCAATATTTCATTTAGTTTGTGTAAATTTCATTTGGTATCTTTCCCATTCAACTTTGTCTTCCTCAGTTGATCTAGGAGATTGTCACTGCATACTTATTTTTGTGACCATAAATTTTATATGCTTTTTCTTTTTTTTTGTATGTTTATTTATAGTTTTTGGTGTGGGTGATGGAATTTTAACTGGGGAAGTCTGTGGTGTGAGTTAGACTGATAGCATACAATATCATTTATTAATTTTTTCTTTTATTCTTTTTGTACCAATTTTCAAAGACTGTAGCCATGAATTAAAGTAAATAATTGATGTGCATAACATGATAGGAAATGATCACTGATAAAGCTTAATGGAGGTCAGAGTTAGACTATCTTGGAACATGAAATGTGGTAAATAGGTGGTGTGGTTGGGAGTCTGTGTGAAACGTAAGTGCACTAACGTTTGGGATGGTCATGATAAGAGGATAAAATTGTTGAGACAGAGAAAGTTCTCTGAAGATGTGATTATGATAAGGGAAGTGGGTGCAGTAAGTTTAGAAATGTGGAGGGTTTGAATTATGTATGGGAAAGAGAATGTAATTAAATGTAATTTTTTACATTTAATTTTAACTAATACTTTTTCCCCTAGCAAGGTAACATGAAGAAATGAATGACTGCGTAATATATACACATCCACCATTTAGCTGTCATTTACAATATACCAAAACCAGCACCCACCATCCACCACAAACCATTCGTTTTAGTACTTTAACTGCTTCCTATGACTTGGTTTATCCTGTTGCCCTCTCAGTTAATATACTGATCCAGTTCATTAGAAAACATCCTCTTGAATGTTCATGTCCTGATATCATAAAGCTTTCTAAACTCCATTCCCACATTTTCTTTTCAGTCTCTCTTCCTAATTTGCTACCTCCACTTTTGAAAAATAATCCATTTTTTTTTCTTTTACCCCTCAGTGTGACCCATATTAATGAGCCATAGTCAGGAACATATGAAGAATGACCTTATTTGCTCGCATTCATTTTTGAGCTGTCCTGTAGAATACACAAAAACTTGGTCCCTTCCACAGCCAAACCCCACAAACCTTTTCATTATTTCCTCTAACTTTTTATATCATGGCTTAAACCACTAGCAGCACATTCTTCCCCTGTATACCACATCCCTAATTCACTGCATCCTCTTGACACCTCTTACCCTTCTGATGCTCAGGCCTTGGTAACTTAAAAGCTTTCTCACCTCATTCTTCCTTCAGTTTGGTCTCCCCCTCTCATTCTGACCTGTATGTCGTGTTAGTCAATATATCTGCTCATCCTCTCCATTTCAGCACACCTTGGTCAGCTCTGACATAATCCATTTACTACCACACCTCTTACATGATCAACCGTCCTCACATTACTTATTGTCCTCATGTACATCATTTCTAACACATCTATCCTTTAACATTCTTGTGCATTCAGGGCCAAGCAGACATACCTATCTTTGCCCTCACAGAGAATGGTCACTTCATCCACTTACTCCTGAATTTACATGGGACCTCCCCCCATCCCATATGACTCCTCTGCTTCCATATCCTCTCCCAGGTATCTTAGACACTCCGTATCTTCCTGGTTCTGTCTTTCCAAACTCAAACTAACCTGTCTTGTCCCTCCTTTTAAACTGCATTACCTTTCTTTATTCATATTAACTCTCAACATCCTCCTTTTACACACAGTATCAAACAAAGACCAAGCTCTGCAGTTTCTTTTAAGTCTACCACCAGAGCTATTTTACCTGCTAATAGAATTGACTTGCCTCCCAGCTCCCACACTGAAGACATGCCCCTTTCACTTCAGGATCCATGCATTTATCTTATTCAACACCATCCATAAACAGATTAAACAGCCAGTGACATCACACACCCTTGATTCTCCCATCTTCACTTAACAACCACTCATCCTTCTCCTTTCCTACTTGCACACTTGCTTTACTCTGACAAAAACTTCAGTGCCTGTTGTAGCTTTCCTCCGACATCATGTATTCATTGCAACTACCACATGACCTCAATGTCAACCCCATCATATACTTTCCATGTAAATAAATGTAATGCAAATCCCTCTTTGTCTATTTCTTGCACCAACTTTTCAAAAACACCTGGTCCTCGCATGCTCTTACCACTCAAGAGCCACATTACACCTCCCCAGTCTAATGCTATGTTCAAACTTCCAACCTCTCAATAATCATTCTATTGTAGGTTAGAATAAAAGCAAACTATGAGAAGTGGGTGACAATTAGTGTTTATGCACCTGGTAGTAAGAGGGAGGGAGGAAGAAGGGATGTTTTGGGGAAAAACAAAGTACCTTAGAACGTGTAAGTGGATGACATGAAAATGGATGGTATAACTTGGGGCACAGGGTGCCTGGTGTAAATGAAAATGTGCAATGACTGGAATTTTCAAGTTGTGTGTTGAAAAGATTAGTGAGTAGGAATGATTTAAGTAAAGGTCTATACACAAGTTTATACGAGTAACTTTGGTTGCAAGTCAGTGAGCATTTTTGGATCACATGTTACATTAACATTTTTGCTAAGTATAGGTTATGAACATGCTGAGAGGAGCAACTGGTGGAAGGTCTGGGCATTTTTTGTTGAAAGTAAATGTGAAAGTTTGCATCAGTTTATTATGAAAAGATGAAATGATGGGAAGAAATAGTAAAATTGAGGGCCTGAAAAACAGGATTATTTATAGAGATACCTTGAGGACCAAGTGGAGTTTGAGGTCAGTGTCTGTTAGGCCAAAGATGGTTAGGTCTGATGGTTATGGTATTCCCAACAGTGTAGTATGGTCAAGTGTCGGCCCATGAATGCCACAGAAATGAGGAGGGTGGACAATTTGGAAATATAATGAGATTTGATCGTGTGAAAAATGACTCAGGGTGATATGTGGCAGTAAACAGTGTGATGGGAGATAACTGAAATGGTTCAGGCATATGGAGAGGATAAGCCAAGGAAAACTGGTTGAGGATGAATTTGTCAGTAGTAGGGAGGAAGAGGAAGCCTGAGAAATAATTAGGATAGTGTGAAGGGGTTCAGACAATTGGGTACTGAACACTGAGGGTGAGAGGTATGCTTGAAATGAAATCAGTTGCGTTGATGTAGTGGGGACTTGCCATCAGAAGGCTGAACCAGGGCATATAAGTAGTCAAGGTAAATCATGAACTGGTATGTCATACATGACAGCTAGAGAGTGGGTGCAAACAAGAGAGGCCATTGTTCATATACTAATGATTCCCTGCTATGGCAGGAAAAGCAAGTAGGCATTAAAAAAATACTATATATTGTATTTTTTTTCTAATTGCTTTTTCCACTTTAACAAGATAGTCAGGAATGTATGAAAAAATTTATCACTTGCACACATTCAGTCTGTGGCTGTTATGTATATATTGAAATGACAAACTAATCCATGGTTTACCTTAACAGCTTCATGTGCCCTGGTCCAGCCATTGACTCCAACTCAATACAATACACCATTTGCTCCAATTCTTTTCAGTCAACGTAAGCCGCCAACCCTTTTGAATGCACATGCCCAATACCCAAGAACCTCTTTGTCCTCTTTCCTTTTGTCTCTTCATATTCCTTTCTCCATGCTTCTTCTGCTTCTAAGATACATAATTATGTATTTACACATTTCAAGATGATACATAGTTATGTATTTACATATTTCAGTTACTAGTTGCCTGTTCAACTTGGGTAAATTTTGAGAGGTTATTATAAGAAGTTATTGTCCAGCTTCCTATACATTTTCATCTGACAGTATTTCTGTACATTCAGTGACATGGTAAAATAACATACAGTAAAACATTAAAGGTTAACATAACACATGTGCTTTTTTATTTATTTCTTTATAATGACACAGAATACTTTAAGTCTGATGCAAAACACAGTAAAATGACAACAGCTCCACAGGCTATAACTCGAAAGCATTACACGAGGTCAAATGAAATGCTGCTTGGTCTAATATTCATACATATAAGCCATGAGTACAGCTTTTCTGTGTCCGAGAGATACAGCAACATTAAAATGGTACTACTGTAGAATTGATCCTCACATAAAGCTTCAAAATGTAACCTTGGTGTCTACAGCCATAGTACCATACCCATGTGGCTTCCGTTTCCTCCATCTACAGTTTAATAACTACAATATAGTTATTCTAAGGAATTACATCTAAAACGTTATCATCACATACTTAAAAATGTGTTGGATATTCTCAAGATGTACATCACAGAAGGTGTTTAGACCAAGGTAAGCAGAAGCCATAAAGGTACTGAAAGAACTTGGTACTGGAGGAACCCTAATTGAAAATTTTTAGACTTCTCAAAAAAAAGAAACATTAGTATTTTAAGAAACTTAATGACCTTGGCAATCAGTTACTGAAGTTATACAAGACTATATATAGCTCACTGCTTTTTTTTTTTTTTTTTGTCTTTTTGTGAAGTACAGTGATAGCTTTTTTTATATTCCCTATTGCTCCTTACCAGTTCAGGGCCTGGTGTTAAGTTCATTCAGAAGCAGCTGCTTGTGATCATTGTCACCAAAGACACAAGTAACTAGAGGCATCCTTCCATGGCAATAGTGACACAAGTGGAGCGTTGTGCAGGAATGAAGCATTCTCATGAAACTTGGATATGCATAGAGACACGTCCAAGCATTTGATTTGTGTATGGAAGATTCAAGAAATAGTAGAAGCCTAAAACTATTCTGACAAGTATCCTAAAATGTAAGACTCTGTATTACTGAAATATAACAAAACTTTCAAACATTCTGAAGAAAAAAAAAGCAAGGGAACCTTTGCTTAGCTTGTCCATTGTAACAGGAGCATTTTTTTTTTTTTTTTTTTTTACAGTATATATTGAGACCAATTTACTTTTTGACAGTACATGATGTTAAAACATGCCTTGATTAACTTTATGAACATATTCAAAAAGTTGTAAACTCGGAGCTTGGTTTTTAGCTTATGTGAACCTAGTGATTATACTGCTTCCTCAACAAAGCTACTTTTCACTACAGGAAAATATTTGAGTTATTGCTTCTTCAAATAAGAGCTACCAGTTACTGTATTTGAAAATGAAAGGCAAAGCAAATTCATCACTAGACTAAGCTAGGTTCCAGAAGAGTGGTAGTGTGCATACAGCTATAGAAACAGTACCATAAACACTTGAGTATTGAAGCTGGATTATAATCATACTTCACATTAAACAAAATAATAGCATATAAATGTCAAGGGAAAACAAAGATGTTCACCATTCTCTCTGTACATAGAATATTAGTAAGGTTTACCATGTATCAAAAGCAGCTGCAATAGCACTTGTTCACATGCATCCCGCAGGTGAAATAACATATGTATATCTGGACTGACATGGAATGCATATAAACAGACTGTGCAGTGGACAGAAATATCTTTTCACCAAGCTTTTCCTAATTTCATGAAAGTGTCCAATCTGCATTGAAGGAAAACAAAACTGGTGTTTCACTGTTGTAAAACAGTCTTCTACAGTGGACCTCTATGCACCACAGAGAAATGCCACTGTAATGATTGCAGTAACAGCAGAGGTAACTAAGTCTGCATATGAAGTTCAAGCATGTCCACGAAGCACTTATCACCTTAACAATTTCCCCATACCAACTGCTGTGGATTCTAATCCTCTATCAAATCAGCATGTGAAATAAAGGAGGGGAGGGGGGGAGGCCTTAGGTCACAATGGTTCATGACAGTTCCTTGATGGGAAGCTCACTCTGCAGTGGTCACATCTTGCCTGGTTCCTGCCTGCTCAACTTCCTCTTCCTCCTAGGAAAGAATCGTATATTTCACTGTCAATAATGACATGGATATGTCAATTTTAAAATACCTATAACAGTATCTGAAGGTTCTCTTTCACTACATATGAAAACCTGCTAAGGACTTCAAAATATGAAATAGAGCTAGTCTGTAAAGTTAAATGGGTATAGATGCATCTTGTGATTGCAATTTTGCAAATGTTTTTAAAGGTGAAAGTGTACAGAATTAGTTAAAAGGCAAGAGGCCAAACAATAGTAGTTTTATAAATTTCTGAAATGTGCTGCCAGTATTGTTTTCACCGGATGTAATATCATGGAAAAACTGAAATTCCCAAACTAATGATATTATCAATATATATTGTGGAATGCCTATACCTTTCCTAAATGAAGAATCTTCCGAAAGTATTACTGTTTTTATTTACCTTTACATCAACTGGAAATTATCTCCACAAGCATAACTATTTAAAAGCCATACAGCAACCTCTTGAAGCATTCTTAAAGTTGGTTTGGTTATAGCATAGTGTGGGTTTCTTACTTAAACCAAGAAGTATGTGTTTAAATTAAAAAAAGAAAATTAGGGTTGCTAAAGCAAATGCACTGGAGAAAAGCTGTAGTTATGAGAAGATACTGGGCAAACAACATCATTAAAAAAATCACCGAGATGCAAATTAGAGGGAATAAATTTTCAAACCTGAACATCCCCAATTCATGTAAACATATACTCTTGCACTGATTAGTGAACTCGTAATCCCATCCCACTATAAAATATATCTCTAAAACAAGACAGAATATCATAGATAATAATGAATTTGTTTTCCAAAATACGAACATTCAATGATGAGCAAGGTTACTATAGCTAAATACTATTAATCACTTGAGTCACTTTAGTTGGTGGATTCAACAACAGTAATGCATTAGTTTTGGTAAGAAAGCCTTTCTTAAATGTAAAACAACACAACAAAGCATCACATACTACAAACTACTTACATAAGAAAGAACAGAACTGATAAATTGAAGAGAAGCAAGTTATCAGAATCTGGAAAATAAAGCAATAGAAGCTAAATGCACAAGCCAGTGGAGTAAGCAAAAGAATATAGAATAAACAGCAGTAGGACTTCAAAAACTATTGACCATGAAATTATAGAATGTTCAGGAGATAAAACTAAGAATATGGAAAAAAAATTTATACACCAAATTAAATTACAAACATTGATGCTATTCTAAACCTGCAGTGCTATCAGAGAAGGTAGGAGTGCGAAGACAGGCGTAAGGTGTTTGATTTGCAGGCAGGACAGAGAGAGGTTTCAGAAATTCTTTTGTGCATTTTTACCTGCGTTGTTGGTGACATTAGTCCAGGGCTTGGGCTCTGAAAGTTAACAAATTTATTAAGAAATTTCTGCTGTAGACTGATTTACTAGACTATGTGCTTTGTTGAAAGTTCAAAAAAGTATGCCTTATATTCATGATCTTATACCTATGCCATACATTTCATTTCCCATTGCTTAAGCTTAATTTATAGTGTCTGGCTGCGTCACTATGGCCATTCACAAACTTAATTGGCAAAAGTGAATACTTACAGAGTATTTTGCATAAACAAGCTACTATGAACCAATAGTTAAAAATCCTGCCCAACCTCTTTCACATACATTTTTGTAAAGTCTGTTGTCAGTTAGTACTACTTTGCATCTTTTCAAATCATCTTTTTGCCCAGCTTCTTGTCATGGCCTCTGATTACTCTGATACGGCATCTCATGAAAATATTTTAAATGTCCGCATTGTCCAACTGATTTAGAAGCCTGAAGGTTGTCATCAGGATCCCCCTTTTCTTCTCTCTTCCACAATGGACCCTGTGGTCAGTTTCTTTTACATTTCTCCTTATGTGCAACTCTGGCAACAGATTAGACTCAATGTCAACCCCCAGTTCTCTTTCTCAGACAGATTCCAGCAGTTTATTTTCCCCTAGATAATAATTGCACATAGGCCTTTCACTATCTAATTCTCATTACCTTTCACTTAATTGGACTGAATCTCATCATCTGTTTATCAAACCAACTACAGACTTTGTCTAGGTCCTCTTGTAGGATGATGCATTCATCACTTCTTATTTCTCTCATGACCCTGAGATTATCCCCAGACAAATTTAAATAAGAGTTTCAAGAATAATGGTAGACCACAGCCCATTTTGAGAATGCATCTCTTACCTACTTCCTCCTCTAAAGTAATCCCCCTATATTTTGAAGGGATACTGCCCCTTATTTTTTACTTGCAGCTATAGTTTCTTGATAAGCCTCTAACAAGGTGCAATGTGAAAAGCCTTCTGACAGTCCATGAACATACAGTCTACCCTATCCACGTCTTTGACCTAAGATGGAGTTTACTTAATCACATGTATAGAAGACTTGTAATGTGTGCATTTCTTTCCCTGAAACCATGCTGTCTCCCAATTCAATAGTTTTCCTTTGCACATTGTAATTCATTTTTCTGATTATCTTGTCCAGTGTTTTACAAATCACACTTTATAATGAGATTGGCCTATAGTTCAGTGCAATTTCACAATAACCATTCTTAAAAACTGGCACAATATTAACCCTTTTCCACATCTTCAGACCAACCCCTTCCTCTACTGACCTACTGAACATTATTTTGAGGGATCTACTATGTATTTCAGCCGGCTTGACCCATCGTTTTTCGCTCATATCTCCGAAATAACCTGTCACATCAGCATGATATATTAGCACGGCCTAATTCATACCCTGCCCTAATTTTTGACGTTATAGTGCATTCACAGGTGTATTTAATGAAGACGTTTACTCTTATTATGCCTTTTACAATTATTATGAAAATTATTGTTTTTTATCACAGCCTATATCCAGTTGCAATAAGACATTTTCTGTTTTGCCTTCACTTTTCATCATTCTTGATGTGGTTTCTAATCTTCTGGATTTAGTAATACTATAATTGCCTTTTCCTCTGGAATGTCTTCCACTTTTATTTTAAAAAAAATATATGGGGGTCACATCCTTAAAGGTTTATGTAACTTTTATTCACAAGAGAATACTAAAGTAATTAGAGTAAAACCTTTTAAATGATACTGACATTTGTACATATATGTACACACTTAAAAATACAATTCTGATAATCATAGAAAACAAGTTTTGATATTTATGAAATAATTTCATAATCTCTTTGCAAGAGACTGATATGTCCTTATGTCAGCATTCAACAGCTTCTTTAAAAAAAAAAACTTTGGCATCCTTCTGTTGGCGAATTAGATATGACCATTAGAAGCTTGACAATGAAAAGACTTTAGTCTATACAATGAAAGGATCTGACTAGCTGATGAATATTATCTGTAAATAATGATGAATATAATGTGCATGTAAACTTGAGGTAAGTCTTCCATACGACCATTCATAATTGGTTTCCATTTTACAATTATGGCAGTTGAGAAATGTGGCAAACATACTTATAACTTAGACACTACTATTGCAATAACACATTTACTACCAAGTGAGGCGACATTTTACCTCATTTGAAAGGCCTAACAAGACGAGGAACTTCTTGACAGAATGAGCAACTGCACACACCGTGATAAGAGACCCCAAGTAGGCACTGTCCTTCTTCATGTGTTGAACCCAGATCTTAGTTATGAATCCTACATACTTATTATGCACAAAGGCAGAACCACACAAGACATAATTTGGCTGGTAAAAGGGAGGCAGAGCTTGCTTCTTTTAATACTTTCATTAATCAAGCAAATGGGGGCCTCTTCTTTGACTGTTCCTGGCACAAACTCACTAAATTCAGAACTGAACAAGTATGAAAAGAAATTTAGTGCCATAGCGTTGGCTGCTCATTATATATCCACATACATTTGCTTTGATTTTATGGAGGCTTATAAGAAAAGCTTATAAAAGGACCTAATTCATAGCTGCCTATTTTGTTTGTATTAAAGTGTAACTGTTATTCTCACTTTTTGGATACGAGGTTACTCTTGTGATGAACTGTTACATAATAGAATTGTAGCACCATCATATTATGTTTAAAGTAACAGTACACTCAAAAAAATAAAAAAAAACTTGGAATCACTGTAATTGCCTTTAAGCCTGAAATGGGACCCTATGTCTACTTGACCACAGCTGTAAATACTTTACTACTTTTTATAAAATGGGATTACAAATTTGTGTATAATTACTAATTTGTGCATACATTGTAAATGTCTTTCATTACATGTGATTACCTATTGGTATACTACAGAACAGGGAAGGATTTCACTCCTGGGGGTCCCACTCTTTGTAATTGCAGTTTTATCATGTTCCATGTACCACAACTCTTACTGATGATGAAGTGCACTGAATCTCTTCAGAAACTTGAACATTCTTTTAATGGTGGTCCAGGGTTAGAGTTCTTGTCACTGGCTTGTATTACTAATCAGATGATGAACAAATTGTTGATTCCTTGGTCTTTTTCATATACAGATTTCAGGAGCTTATTTTTACTTAATAATTACACACAAAGGCCTTCTTTCACA
>JAUTXX010078249.1:0-17077 GCA_032273605.1 Panulirus laevicauda
ATCTTCATAAGTGGACCTCTAACCCTTAAAACCTTAAGGAGTAGAGTGGACCACAGTACATAGAATTTTCTTTGCATTCTTCTTTACATTGCCAATTGCAGATTCTACCAAGCTGTAAGCATGTCCAAGCTTTCTAGCTTCGTTTCTAAGGTCAGGAAAGGTTCTCTTCCATTTAACTGCTGGTTCTGGGGTATGAGAAGATGGTGCTGAATTTTTGGATGCCATATGAATAAACACAAGCACAATGGGTTGCAGGAAAATCACATCAGCAGGTGTACCCAAATTGCACAAGTAGCACAGATCCACACACAGCAGCAGTAAATGTGAGAATAACCCAGCTGTGGGAACTTGGCACGCTTCATCCAAGACCCACAGTAACTCCGCCCACCTACCCTCTTTGAAGTTTTGGCACACTTTCTACTGCACACACCTACTTAGTAACAAATGCTGACTGCTTAAAATGAGGGACTGGTAGAAGATGATTCCCACATAATAGTGAAATAACATATAGTGATCCCTCATAAAGTGAGGATTGGATTTACATAATTTTGGAGCAATTTATGATGTTAGTATAACTATAGAAGTCTACAGCTAATTCATTTCCATCAGATTAACAGCTGGAAGGATTGGGAATGGGCTTGAAGACCCAGCACGTACTCAGTGGATATTGCAGCGACATAAAGTTGACTATCTGATATTGGTGGACTGGGAAACAGAAAATTTACCACTGCCACTTCCACTTGAAAGTCTTACAGATGCCATGATGAAGGTAATGATGAATTCTATCCATATATGAACGAAGTAGGGACCCTTTATTTAATAGTTATTAATCATGAGAGGATTAACTGGAATGAAGTAGGGACGTTTTTTGTAATAGTTATTAATCATTTGAGGATTAACTGAACATCATAGAAATTGTGAGAAAAATGTATGTGCTTATATTGTGGATGGAGAGAAAGGAAACAATATGCATTAGTTGAAGGAATTTGAGGTAGTATTTCTTACCTGTGTGGGTGAATTGTGTGCTGTGTGGTAGGTGGGATGTATATGTTTCAGAAAGGATAATGAGTTGTAGGATGAGAAAGTTCTGTTGTAGAATGCATGGTGATGGTAAGTTGGTCAAAATTATATACGTAATATTTTGACTTGTTGGGATAGTATGTGTTGACTGTAAAGAAAATCATAGAAATACAATTAGTATTGAGTGTTGTTTCTTTAATAATGATAGTTTTTCGTGATATTTCAGTATTTTCAATATTTCTCTGTGAGAATTAATTTACTAGTAAGTACTGTTTGTTCAGATATTTCATAACCCTTGTTCCACATTTAAAACAAAGTCATTTATATAAAACTTGACTAAATGCATGTCTCATTTAATTTCAGCATATTTTATTGCTATTCATACATGAAACACCATTCAAAAAATGCAAGGAAATTTGGTAACAACAAAGAAAACTGCAAATATTCAATTTTCATAAATTTTTCTTCTGTGACTGAATCTTAATCTTTTCATAACAGTGGGACCCAGATAATAAGAAGTACAAAAGCCGTCCATTGGTGCTTCAGGGAGGTTACGACATGTGGCAACTTATGTATCCAATGCACACTACTAACCCTAAGGCAGGGCGTAAAACAACATCATCAGTGAAACACCAAGAGTCTGTACTACGTGAGTTGTTGGATTTTTCTGTAGTTTTTGCGGAGTGCTATCTTGTTATCTGTGCAACCTTTGTTTATGGAAGTGTTTTCTCCTTTTCTATAAATAATTCATTGCTGACAAAGGTTTGCTTGATAGATTAAAATTCATTATTTTGTCTTTGCTGTTTGTCCATGAAACATGATTTTTAATTCATGGTTTCAACTACTATGCAATCTTTGTCCCCGTGAGTTTTCGTTGGGAGGGTTTCTTTGTCCACTGGATATACCTGATTCCTCCTGTTTGGATGCCCTTGCTTATTCTCACTTTTGATCAACATCTCTCTCTTTTCTATATCTCAACAATTTAAATCTTGTCTGTACGTGCCAATTCTCCTAACTCCTTTTTTCTCAGGACTTGCATTAGGCAAGTAATTTGCAACAAGTATCCTTTTAACGTAATTCCTTCCCTAGCTATTCCTTCTGATAGTCTGCACTCTCTTTACTCTTCCATCAGCTGCAGTGCTCCACACACTTCCCTGATTGTCATCTCTGACTTAGTCAACTACCTTCTCTATTGCATCATTCAGTATATGTTCTGACTACCATGGTCAGAGTCACCACATCTCTGTTCTTTTCTGTAGTATTTGATGTGTAGTTTTCCCTTTAATATAAGAACTTTTTTACATCCTGCCCCATATTTCCATCAGTATCAATAATTTCATAGCAATGAATGAAATTATTTCCTGAACAGTTCCTCAGTCTCCTCAGGTGCCTCTGCCTTCACTTAGTCCCATGCTGTACATATCCTCAAGATCTTTAGTGTTGCAATCACTTTTCTCTACAGTTTTTCAGATTGTCAATGACTTTTAGCACTTTCTGACATAATTCCACGACACAGGTAGTGTCAGATATTTTTTTATCTACCCGTCATGCCTTGCCGTAAGTTTTTTAATTATCTTAATGTTTTCTGGCCCTTGACAATGTTCTCAAGTTCCATTCAGGTGGTATATGCAAAATTCTGTAAGCATTGATAAGACCCCCTCATTCCCTTTTATTTTTACAGTTGATGATTACAGCCCAGACCATAACAATAGCACATATTTGCACTCTTTCCTACTAGTCTGTATGCCTCTTAAAACTTACTAAGTTATATTAAAGTCATCTTTTGCTCTCATATGAATAGTGTGTAATTTTATAATAAACAACCTTTTTCCATGAACCTGAATGCTACTTTTATATTTGCCAGTAATGTACAAACTGCTATAGCATTTTCCACAATATATCTGTCACATGTTAAAGTGTTTTGTATTTGTCTTCAGATCTTTCTTTCAAAAATATTATTCATGTGAAAATAGGTCAGAAATACAGTAATTCTTATTAATTTAATCCCTAAAGAGTTAACCAATAATAACTTAATGGCTGTTTTTTTCTGTTGACCAGTTAATTTTGAGTATCCTGATCTGGATAAAGCCTTCCTGGTCACTCCATCCCCAAGTCCTCAACAGCATCAGACTGGTCAAGTAGACACTCGAACTACCACTGCTGCTCTACCATCTGTGAACCGGAATCTAAAACCAGCTGATGTTGAGGAACTAATGGATGGCAAGAATAACAATAATAATATTATTAGTCCTAGAGTTTTTAATGATACAACAGCACCAGAAGGGAGTCCAGTTAAGGTGCCTCTGAGCTCAAAAGTCAATATTTTGGATAATAAAGAGAGTAGTAAAACAACTGACTATCAGAAAAACAGATCTATTCCTCAGCTGCAAGAGAAAGTGGATAATACACCATCAGTACCAAGCAGATCTCTGAAACCAAGAGATCTGTTAGCAAATTTAGCAGCAAAAAAAATGGAAATGGAAGAAGAACAAGAATTGTTGGAACAGTCCATGAAAGTTGAGGAGGTAATTATCAATTTTTCACTCCAGTTTACAGGTCGTGTTATAAGTTAGATGGATCACTTAATCTGGCTTACTTCTTTCTGACAAGGTCACTTAAAAGTTGAATATCAAGACCCATGTATTCTTTTTCAGGGAATTTGGCTCATTTATTCAAACTGTGATTTTTCATTTTTCCTCCAGATAAATTACAATTGGTCCATTTTCCTACCTTTGGATATATTACCGTAGAAATTTGTTTCAGCAAACAAGTAAATTTTAAATTTATAACATACAAAAAGGACAATAATTAATTGGTTTTGCAGTTAAAAAGGGTTACAGTTTTAACAACATTTAGTAAGTTTAATTATGTGGGTGCACCTATACCCTGATTTGTGATGGAGTTACATCTGTAAACAACCTGATGCAAGTTAAAATATCATTAAGCCAAGGAGTTGAAATCCATATTATGGCGAGGGTTACGTTTCTGAACAAAAATATTCTAACTCTTACAGATGGACTATACCTAAAACAATTTAGCTTATAACCAATGCACCACACTTGGTCATGACATAATATAGATGATGTTTAGCAGAAACTAACCAAAAAACAAAAAAAGGTATAAACTGATTTGAGCTTGAGATGCTGCTAGTGTGGGATGGGATGGAGTTAGGGCTACCATGAGCTAGAGGAGAGACTACTACATATGACCCTCATATTTTTTTGGTTTAGTAACTTTTACCTTGTCAAAGGCAGTGGAGATGACACAGTATTTAATGGTCTTATCAGAATCATAGTGAGATGGTGGTGGAATGGGATGAAAGTTACTGGGATGAAGAGTTAGGCAAACTAAGCTTGTCTTCTTAACACCCTGAACCATAGAATTCAGCACTTGTTTCAACTGAAGGTGCAGAAGTTTTCTCACAATATTTTCCAGTGAATCTGATTTGGTTGAGGCAGAAGTCCAGATAAAACATTTACCCTTTCTGGTAATGGATTGTTTTTAGTATCAGCATTACCCTAAAGGGGGTGATGATGTGTCGCCATTTCTGTCTCCAAGTTTAAGGACTCATCTCTTTTCATGTAGGTCCCTCTATAATAGCCTTCTGAGAAGTGCCTCCTGATGCAGATGGTAGCATTCCTAACTTCTGATTTACTGACTTGGGTTATTTTCAAATGCAAGGAGATAGCACACAACCCAGTGAGCTGTTCTTCCTTCCTTTGGTTGGCAGTTGAATGTGTACTAACTTCAGTTGCAATGAAGTACTGCTGTTATGTCAACCCTTGTCAGACGACACAGTGTAACTCAGCTCAAGTGTCCGGTTTTAAGGATCTTCATGGAATTCCAGTCTACTCTAAATGGTACTTTTTTTTAACAATCTTTCTAGCCTTGCTTCAGAAATGGTCCTCTTGCTCAGACCAATATTGGACATGGAAAAATGGAATTTTGGTTGGTTACAGGTCTTACTATCCTATGGAGTGAGTAGTATGGAAGAACAGTAGTGTCTGCTGTGATATACAATCAATGTAATTTGTGTATTTTTTTCAGATGCTACTCAGCTGTTATGAAAGTGCCATACTTATATTCAATTATCAGTGGATACAGTGGATAGGTGGATAGTAATCAGATAATAACCTGATATTAATATCATTAATGCTGGGCAGTGTGAAAAAACTTTTGATGCTCTCTTAACATACTAAGTTGGAAATAAATTGAATCTTTCAGTTTGTAAAGAAAGAGTAAATTCATTAACAATGCATACTTTTCCTTTGGTAAAGATAAGGCTAGTGATATGATATTTATCTCCCTCAGGACACTCTTAAGAAGATTGAAGAAATGGAAGCAACAACAACGCAGCGAGAAACTGCTCTGGATGAACAAAGTCGAGCTCATTTACAGCAGACTGAGGACAGACTACAGGAGGAGATAGACAAGCTGCAGGCAAAGAGTTCTGAAATGGTAAGTTGCTTATTAGCACTGCTCCCAAATGGAAAAGCTAAGCTCAAATCTGCTGAGCAAGTGATATATTAAGTTTGTCCTGGTCACTTTTGAAAGCAACAGTGAAATAAGTAAAGGATTTTCCTTCCTTCATAAGATTATTTTCTTATATGCCATGTGTACCTTAATCCATGGTTGTATTTCTCTGTTCATCTTTTTTCAGTACAGCAGCATTACTATGCACAGTACATCATAGAAATACTCTCGGCCACAAATGACCACTTATGTATATTTCACAAAATATGTAAAGATATACCTTGTTGATTAATATCACAGGTAGATAAGAGCAAATATACTTAAGGTTACTGTACTCTGCAGAAGGAGGTACAGTACTGATCATTATCTCATGAATAGTAAAATTAAGACACAGACTGTTAAAGTAAAAAAGTAGATTCTTTTTTTATGTAAACTGAAGCCATGAAATTCTTAAGTACCTTTTTTCTGTTTGCTTCTTGTAGATCAATGAGGAAAGCAAAGCAATCATATCTTTCTGTTAAACCATCTAGTTAGAAAGAAGCATCAGGTTAGAGCATATAGGAACAGGTCTTATTCTTGGTCACTAGTTCTTAGATCTATTTCTTACTGTATCTGCATTGTATGATGAACAGTATGCTGGCATTTATCAGTGATTTATCAGCTTTCATCTAAAATAAGAACAAAATTAGGAGTACAGTAAGACAGTCAGCACGTCTGGTGCATCATTTCAAGTGTGCAAAGCTGAAGGTCATGAGCTTCATACCTACACTAACAATTTTGGTCATCTGATCTTAGAATCTCATGCATGATATTTTTGAAGCTGTTTGAAACAATAATTAGTGGAAGTTTAGATGTAGTATTTGCTACCATCAGTGCCTGTTGCATGATAACACAGGAGACATAGTCTTGCCTTGTTGCCCAGTGGCTCAAAACTGATGTTACCAAAACTAAGAAGGGAAAAGATTGATTTTCCTTTCTCTTCAAACCAACAATTATGTTCACAGTTGTTAAGACAAAAAACTGCTCATAGACTAAACCACAGGTTGCTAATTTATTAGATTTAGAACTGGTGTATGCGTATTATGAGAGCCTTTATGTATCTGAAGTAGCTCATGTAATAAAGAATAGAGTAAATGATAACAAATAAACAAAAGCAATATCAGTATAAGTGGAGACCAGTGTAATGAGACATCAGTTGATAATGCAGAATGACATTGAATGTATGAGGGACAAGTAAAGAGGGATATAAAATTTAGAACTGTTCATTGTATGGAGTTGACTGTACATGTGACAGTTTAACATCCAGAGAGATAGCTTATTGACTGCCAGTATCTAGATAGAAATATTTATAGTTACTGTTGTTTTACAATCAACAAAACTATTTATATTGTGTTATATTTCTGTTTAAAGTAAGTTACTAATTTCTGAAATCATATCTTTTGATATAGGTTTCTTTCGGGGAAGAAGCATTTTTACTATTATATCCCTCTGTTAACAGGAAGAACGATACAGCAAGATTCACAAGCAAAATGAAGAACTTTGGAAGATGATTAACCAAGTATTATCAGGACAACTAAGTGGTATGAACCTTCCTACAGCAAAGCCAGATCATGACACTGAAGCACAGCTGCAGAAAGAAGTAAGATGTTTAAGTATCTTATACATGTAATTGTTTGACTCACTTTACTATGAAGATACCTGTTTCAAGAATTAATGTCTCCATGTATTAAATATCAGGAATCTACCTGTCCCATCTTGTATATCAGTACATACATTTCAGCAACATTTTGGAGGTACCTGTTCAGAAGTTCTGTAAACATTATAAACAGATTTTCTTTCTTTTATACCTGTTTGCTGTTTTTACCTTTGTAATGTAGCATCAAGAACAAACACTTGAGCCTTAGAGGAATCCTCCTGGATCCTTCCTGTGTTCCTTATTTTGGCAGGTAAGTATCCTGGAGGGGAAGATTTATAGACCCGGCGGAGGGCCTCAGTTTATGACGGGGTTATGTTTCTGAAAAATTTGTCGCAAGTTAAATCTGTTGTGAGTCAAACCATTGAAATCCATGTTTTGTGTATGTGTGTGTGTGTGTGTGTGTGCGCGTGTTGTGTGTGTGTGTGCGTGTGTGTGTGTTTGTGTGTGTAGGTTACATTCCTGACCAAATTTTTCTCAGGCTAATTCTCTTGGATGGATTTTACTGTACCTGAGACAACCTAGTTTACATTTCATATACAGTACTACAGTACTAGTCTCTTTCTTTGTAATTCAGAATGATATTTAAAATGGAGGTCATAAGAGAGTGCTGCAGACATGGAAAATATTCCTTGGATAGCAGAGCAACAAGTCACCTCTAGATAATTGGGCATCCCTACCCTTCAGCCAACCTGTGTGGCTGAGACTGGAGATCTCAGTTTTGCAGTATTAATATCCACCAAAGTACTAATATGCACTTGATTACCCACATGTAAATTAGAATTGAGTTTAAGGATACTTGGTAGGGAAAAGATAAAGATAGAAGAAGTGTTGTGGATCACACACTTAACAAACTAGCAAGCAACTGAAGAATATTGTATTAACTGGAACTTTCTTATATTAAATGAAGTTTGGAGAAAAATACAGAGACACCAGTTTATAATACATGTGTAAATGATTATTTACATGTTCCAGGCTTGTTTGATTTCTTTCAATTTACATGTAGAGTAAAACTATGATGTAAAAAATTATTTGAAACTTGGCTAGAACTAGAATGTTTACTTCTTTAGATATAACCTTTCTTTTTCCCAGGAACAAGAAAATCTTCAAAAACAAGAAGACAAGAGGAGAGCTATGCAAGAGCAAGTAGAACGTATGCGTAGAGAAAGAAAGGAAAAAGAGAAAAAACTGAAGGAGCAAGTGGAGAAAGAAAGGATGATGAATGAACGCAAGGCAAGAGGGACTGAAAGAGAAAAGTAAGCACATAAAGCATCCCAAGATGTTGATTTTATACTTTGAACTTACAAATGGTAAGGGTTAGCTATGAAAATGTGATCAGGGGATCAGAGGTAGCTTTGGAATTTGTCTTTAGTGAAGAAAAAGTGATGATGGGATGAAGGGTAGCTTTGAAACTTGTTTTGAATGAGACTTTTCATGAATGTGATTTGAACTTCAGAAGGGAAACTAAGCAGTGGAAAACTATATTATTTATATGACCATAAGTTACTTGAATTATGATGATTAACTTCTTCAGACAGCCTTGAACCTGCCTTTGATCATTCTGTGTTCACTGTGCTCTTTGTCATAACACCCTGCTCTTCAAAATGCCCCTATCTTCACATACGTAGGTTCAACATAATCTTTTTTTATCTCACCCCCAATCTTATTATAATATATGTAGCATGGATAGATGTCAGTATCTATCCATCTTCCTATCTATGTAACTAATCATTAAGGAAAGTCTTTTTTTACACCACAGGTTTAGATTAATATTAGCACACCCATTGTTTTTTCTATGCTACAGGTTCAGATCTAGTTTTCAGGTTTTGTGGAGTTTTGGTTACATTGATACGGAGACAGAAAGATAGATAGATAGACAGATATATATGTAGATAGATAGACAGTGACATATACACATATTCCATCCATTATAGTAAGATAAACTACCTGAATCAATAGATGTTGCATTAAAGAATGCTCCATCAAAAGTATCATAGGTCATTTAAGGGAGATGGGCATACTGAAGAACACTGTGACAGAGCATGACTTTAAAATATAACAGTGAAGGATGCTGTTACCATGGATGCACAAAAAGATAGAATCTCCCAGGGAAGGCCAGTATGCCCAGTTTCCAAAGAACATCAAATAGTTAAGGGGAGGAGGGGCAGGAGCTAGATGATTTGGGGACTGAGGAGAATATACTCATACTTTTGCAAACTAGGATCTTTTTTCCATATCCTAAACTATAAGAGTACTTCCCTTTCAGGCACCACCCTGAAGAACGAAGGTCGAGAGTCGATGGAGAACTACGACCCCACAAGACAAAGGGTAATATAGCATTAATTTCTTTTGCTGTTGCACATTTTCATCTGATTTTACCACAGTGTATTTTGTCACACTTTTCAAACACCTCTTTACCATAGATTCATAATACAGAAATTATAGCTTTCATTAAGATAATCCAGCCATGCAATGTGGGGAATATTTGAAATGCTTCTTGGCAGTCTGAAAAAAGACAGTAAACCCACCTAGTTCTCTCTTTTTACACATTCCATTTGATGCCCACCTCAGTACAGTAACAACAGACAACCTATTCTTTTCACACCTATCAGTTGACACATGAAATGGTCCTGAGCCCAATTACACATGCATATACTCTAGTCTCAATTTCATCTTTCTGAAATCTTGCACCTCCAAAAGTATGGCGCTTGTAAAGGTATCAGTGCATACTGAAACCCTATGTGCTCCAGTTATTATGTAGTCTCATGTTTTTACCTTGTTTTACATCATACACACAGACCTTGCGTAGCTGCAGGCCATTTAACAGAACTTTGCTGTAATTCATGATGTAAAGAATCAATTTATGTAAGAGAATGCACAGTGATAGGTTTGTGTTGTATCTTATGTTATTGCTGTGGGGTTGTAAAATTCTATGGAACTGAGAGAGTATATTTCAAAGAACTGCTCAAGAGTGAATGAATGTGCAAGATATGATCTTAGTGTCTTAACTTTGTTTCATGTCTTTAAATTTCATTAGTTTCTCCTTGAGTTGTTTAGGTATATTGTTTTTACTGCTAGTTGTATGATAAGAGTTATAATGCTAAGGTAGAATTTCTAAAGTTTGTTAACAAAAGTGGTGTTAAACCTTGTAGGTAGCAGTGGTGATACTTACACAACCAAGTTAAGAGGTTCTCCTAGGTCCTCACCAGTACGAGGTGGTTCAAATCTCAAGCGATCACATTCTGCATTTAACTTGTCACAGGTAAGAGGGTGATAAGTAATAGTTGTTGTTATTATTATTACTATTGCTAATCGTACATGTTTGCAGTTTCCTATGTTAGTATGGTAGCACCAGGAACAGACAAAGAAATGGCTTCATTTGCTCACGTCCATTCTCGTCACCACGTATAATGCACAGAAACCTGAGCCCCTTGTCCATGACCTGGCCCCACATACCTTTCTGTTTGGTAAAAAAAATATTATGGCTAAGAGGGTTGAAGGGAGTGTGCTGATTTGGTTTGCACATACAGATAAGATGCATGAGAAGAGGCTGACTAAGAGGGGATACATGCCATAAATGAAGGGGTTGAGGAGAAATGGGAAAGTGAATTGGAGATGAAAGGATGGAGTGAAAGATGCTTTTGAGGGATTGGGGCCTGAAGATGCAGTAGGGAGTCAGGCATTCATGAGATGGAGTGAATCAGAACAGTGTGGCACATGGGGTAATGTGCTGTCAGTGGGCTGAATGAGGGCATATGAAGGGGTTATGGGAAACCACAGAGAGGATTTTGGGGCTTGGCTGTGGATAAGGGAATCTGGTTATGGTGAATTATATATGACAGCAATAGAGTGGATGTAAGTGATTAAGACCATTATTGTCTGTTCTTGTTGCTACTCTGCTCCTTGGAAAATGGCATACAAGTATGAAAAAGGATGAAAAATTATTTATACTCAAAATTTCTCATTCATCCAGTGAAATGCTTTAAGTAAGTATATTAGACTGGAATACATACTAACTCTGTACATTGATTTGAAGCTTGAAGAAGGTGATGATATGATGAGCACTGGGAACCTCATGCCAAGCTTTGACAGAGGTCTCAAGCCTCTAGTGGCTCCACAACGACGAAACATCAATGCTGCTCGTCAGAGAAACTTCGAACCTAAATATGGCAGTGTGGTAAGTTGTTTCTTCTTTTTTTTTTACATATGTATTGTTTCTATAGTATTTACTTTTGCCTCATTATTGTCATTAATGTTACAAAAATAAAGACAGAAAATGACATTTTTAGTAAGTCTGACAAGAGTAATATGAAATTTTTTAAATCTTTCCATTATTCTTCCTTCTTCAGCCCCGTGCACGATCAGGACTGAAGAATTTGGGAAATACCTGCTACATGAACTCAGTCATTCAGTGTCTGAATAACACTACGCCCCTTGTCAAATACTTCATAGAGGGCACTTACAGGTCAGTGCATATGTGTTTGCTTGTACTCCCTTGTTTATATGTGAATTTGTTTCTGTATTATATGTGTACTCATTTAATTGTATGTTTATGCATGTACTTTTCCGTAATACCTATTTCTACCGCACAAGGAGGGAATTGTACACATGAAAGGCCCCATGTCTTGATCTTCCACTACTGTTACAAAATTGTTTAAACTTTCATATATTGTCAGCATTTACATTTTTATCACCTAGTTTATTCCAGTCATCCACTACACATATACCATAAAAGAACTTCACATCTTTTCCAATTTTTTTTTAGTTTCTTGCCACAGCCTTTATTTGTTCTATCTCTGCATCTTTTGAAGAAACATTTGCTGTTGACATCATCAAACTAGTTTAGTAAGTTAAAGGCACCCCTTACTCTTATTTCCATGGTTAGCATATTTATGACTTTTAATCTTTCAGTGTGACTCACCACTCTTTAACTCTGGTACCATCTCTGTTCCTTTCCTCTTGTCTTTCTCTGGCAGTTTTTTGTTTCTTTAAGTATGATGATCATACTCAAGAATTGAACATAGTAGTTGCAGTTTTCCTTAGGTGGAGCTGTCCCAAAAGATTCCATCAGCTTATTTCATGCTAGATCATATGTGTGAACAGGCATCCTTTTACTATATCCCATCCTCAGTACTGTGCTGTAGGTTCATATCCTATTCATAGTAAAAGGGTAGAGAAAGTAAAGTAAGATTTGTCTATATGTGTGATGTAGGAGTGGGAATTTTAGGAATGGAGCAGGAACCAGGAACATATCCTACCTTTTATTTTGTAAAAGTAAATTTGCTCTGCTGGGAGTTGATTTTCATACAGTTCTTTTCCAACATATCCCCTGTGCCAGTCATAATGTAAGCTAGAAATGCAATGGCAACAGTAAAGAATTATTTTCAAATGGCACAAATAGTAGATCTATGAAGATTGCCTAATTCTATAAATGAGGATTTTGTAGGTTGCTTGATTGACAGATTATGTACTTCAGTACTAATTTATATTTAGGATATACTTGCTGAGGCTGTTCTTGTTCTTTTCACGCTTCATATCTTATACATATGATAGTCAAGCCAACATGCAGCGCTGTTCTATATATCTTTCTTTCTTTCATACTATTCGCCATTTCCTGCGATAGCGAGGTAGCGTTAAGAACAGAGGACTGGGCCTTTGAGGGAATATCCTCACCTGGCCTTCTCTGATATTTCTTTTGGAAAATTAAAAAAAAACGAGAGGGGAGGATTTCCAGCCCTCCGCTCCCTTCCCTTTGAGTCGCCTTCTACAACACGCAGGGAATACGTGGGAAGTATTCTTCCTCCCGTATCCCCAGAACAATGCTGAAGGTGTTAAAATAATCGGGTGGCAAAATGTTTAGAGAAAGTTCTACTCATTTTACCTGGATAAGAATGCAGGAAATGGTATATATCATTATATATCATGTAATATACATTTATCCTTATGAATACATTTACTGCCTCATTTGACCCTGTAATTTAGTTAGGTACTATTTTCTAAGAATTTATTTTTTATGGGTGAAGTTGATGTCACTATCCCAGTTTTAAAGAATGTTTGATAATTTTCTCATTTGTTTATGTTTTTAATCTAATTACAGTGATGACATCAACCCAAACAGCAAATATCGTGGTGAAATAGCAGAAGAAATTGGGGCAGTCATTAGAGCTCTTTGGTGCGGACAATATCGGTCGATAGCCATGTGGGACCTTAAAGTGAGTTACATTTTATTCATTTTCATGTGGAATAGATTTTATCATTTCTCAGCTGATTCTTACCATAATGCTTAAAGAGGACCTTATAAGGGTTTGAAATGTCTTTTATATCATCCTGGAGATTTATAGATGATGCACATTCACCCATGCCTCTTGATTGATGGACTCATAGGTGCAGAATCCCATTTGGGTTGCTGCAGTCTAAATGATAGATTCTTGCTGAAGATTTCAGCACCTTCATGCTGTGAAGTGAAAAATTTCCTCACTTAATTATAGTATCTTCTACTGTGGTGATGAGTTCAGTCAACACAAAGGTTTAGGTGAATCTCTGTCAGTCTTTCCAGGAGGACATATGAAATACTTATAGCCTCTATTGATGAAAGACTACCATGATTGCAATAAGAGTCATTAAAGTTAGGAATCTGGGTAACAGTGTTGTTTGATTTTCAAAATCTGAACACTTGGAAGATCACAAGGAGTGGATACACCAGTTAATGAGTTGGGTTTGCGTGTGAGAACCACATTACTTTTGTTGCTGTGGGAGCAAAACCCAAGCACTTTATTGACAAGATCATGGCGGTTACACCATTTACTACTTTATACCAGTGGTGACCACATTGTAGTTGTTACTGTGGCAGTTTCAGGCCATCTTACCACCATGACTCAGATGAGCATAGTGTATCTTGGGAAGCTTAAGGACTATAAAGCTTTTTATGCTTGTATATTTTGTGCCAACTTTAACTATTAATGTCTCTTGATAAATTTTCACTGATACAGGAAGTTGCAGCACTATAAAGGCACTTAAAGAATAGATTGTGAGGCTTGTGTTAGTCTTCAGGGTAAGGCTTCTCAAGTGCCGATAATATCAATTCTGAACTTGCAAGACTGAAAACTGAGCATTACTGGATAATGGTATTAGAAACTAGTTTACATGGATAGATTTAGTGCTACATTAGTGGACTGATAGTCATTCATTTCTGGCTCCTTTAGAATTTTGCTGGTCTCAGGAGAGGAGAATTCACTTGTAGCAGTAAACTTGTTATTACTCTGAAGCGGTTCTGATAATGTGTATCCAGAGTAGACAGTCCAAAGTATGTAACAGAAATTCCAAGGGAGGTTAAAGGAAATACTGTTGTGACATCTTATTTCTGCTTATTTACCTGGTAAGACAGTTCAGATTGATGCAAGTTGTCTTGTGTCAAACATGGTACAGCTTATTTGGTTGAGTTCCTTGAGAAACTGTTTATGATCAATCATCTTATCCAGGTGTTCATATATGACCCACCAGTTAGTAATAATTCCTCATCCATTTCAGTGTGAATAATGTGGCAGAGCTGAGAGTTAGGATAATTGAGTAGTTGAAATGAGTAGGGAACTGATAAAAAGGTTTTGATGTAGGTCAGGTTTTGGGGGAGTTACATGGAAGATTATTTGCTGTTTGTAAACAAACGCCATTCCATGTAACTGAAGAAGTGTATTGATAACCTTGCTCAGGTAAGGGAGACAAAGGAATGCAGATACCATTAGAAAGTAATGCTATTTTGTTTGCCTGACAATGCTCTTGTTCATCTGCCATTGGCACTGATCCAGAGTGATTTGCCTTGGATGCCACATCCTGAGTGTTTTTGGTTTATTTCCAAGATCTTTACAGCTGACTGGCACCATGCAATATGTGTTCTTATTGAGAAGCAGTACAATATAATTTTCACTGAAAATTATTTGCAGAGTATATCAGTTTCAAGAAAGCATTTGATACTATGTTGTAGGAAGTCCTATAGAAAATCTTGTGATAGGGGATTACTAGATCACTTACAGACTTAGACATTAAAAGAATTATTTGTTGTTACAAAAATGCATTTGACTCACATCTCTTGACTCGGCAGAATTTTATGACAGTGTATTGGTGTTGCAGTAAGCTTAAACTTTAATGATAATGGTATTTTTAAGTACTTCTAGTAAATATCTCATTTTGTCTCAGTTACTCCAGGTGTAAGATAAGCTCATGTTTTTGCTGCAATATTTTTTATTATATACTTGGACTACCTTCATGATATAGTGATTTCCACTGAAAGTGTAGAAATTGATGAATGAAATTGTCATGAATGAAAAAAATTATTACTTTTTTTGCATGTTTTTCTCTTATTTTGTATTCTTAGTTGATGTTCTTTCATTTGATAGAAATTATTTTACCACTAACTTGAAAAATGCCCAGTTTCAGATAGCCCAAGAATTTTATTCCTGCTTAAAGGGGTTAATTGTTGGTTCATTATTGTTTGCTGCATATGACATGATTGTTCTGTGGTTATTGATACAGGGAATCTTTATATTGAAGATAACCATAACCACTCTCACCATGAAAACCATCTAAATTCTATTATTTGATATCCAGTGTATCTGTTAGATTTATTTTTTGATCATTATTAGTATATCTGGCTAGTTTAATTTCACATTCTATCATTTTCACATAACTGAAGATTCACTTATGAATACCTGCAACTTTTGTGTCTCTTCTTTTATCAGAATTACATCATCTTTAACCATTTACATATGTAGCTTCATTTCCCTTATGTATATCACAGATAAGCTTCTCATTCTTTGTCTATGATACAGAACTTCCTATTTGTTTTTTCAGACAGCAGTGGGTCGCAATCATAAGCCATTCCAAGGTTATGATCAACATGATGCTCATGAGTTCTTGATCAAACTGATGGACTGGGCACATGAAGACCTCAATAAGGTAATTTGCAGTTGGTTATATCATGCTTCATCTGATGAAATATAGAAATGAAAAATATACGAGCATTTAATCTTGAATTCTCAACATTATCCAAAGGAAGCCTGTAGATAGATTAAGTACTGTAAAATTGACACAATTTTGAGTAATTAATTTGCCATTTCCTTTTTAATCAGAACATTATGAATGCTCTTTGGTTTCATTATTTTGTTTTGCCTGAATAATTAATTATGTGCATGAGTCGGGAAGTTTACACTCATGAGGTTTCATCTTTTTATTTAGGATCTGTCTGATGTACACGTTGTACCTCTTTAATCTAGCAACTTGGTACCTGGTCATTGCTAGACCACAGAAATTGACCCTAAGTCATACGCAGTTGACGATCCAGTCTCATAGTACTCACAAAGTCTTTACAAAATTCCTGTATCTAATTTTTTCTGTAACTCCACCTTGTCAAGAGTAAATCTTCTGCACCTCTTGGTCTCTTGGATGATATCTTGAAGGGCTAAAAATAAGAAATAATAAGAAATTGAAGTGGAATGAAAGCACTAACTTTTCAATATGTTTTTTTTAATAATAACATTTTAAAGATGATTATTCCCAAGTCTTTGCTGTTTGCTTTACTGTCAGTGTCTTATCATTTAGGACCACTGTAGATACAACCCAAATCTCTTTGTAGTTTTCTTGATATTCCACACACACTCTTGCTTTACTTTTATTCTATCTGCAAAATATTTGATTACTCTTGTACTTCCTTGTTTATGTCAGAGATCATGATTACAGTGAATATTGCACCCAGAACTGTTCCTTGAAGTATCCTTGATGGTACATCTTCCTTAGATATGTTTCCAATTGCAACTACAGGTACACCACTGATTTTCCGGCATTCTTGGTTCCAAAGCCTTGCTGAATTAACCATTTTGCCGGACCAACCATTGTCACGTA